>CM060948.1:282897653-282905153 GCA_030765055.1 Mantis religiosa | reverse complement strand
ACTTGGAGGTGTGACCCTGAGGTGAGCAAGGTCCAAACCAGGACTCTCACCTAACCCAGGGTGGCGCCCAGAATGTAAAAACCGCTTCGCAAAGGGCACTTGGCAATATCAAACTTGAAGAATTCCAAACATGCTTCCAACAGTGGGAAAAGAAACTTGACAAGTGCATCGCATGTGATGGAGAGTATTTTGAAGGTGGCTAAGTAATTTTGTAAAAATGTTCATCAATAAAGTTTTTATGACAACAATGAGGTTTGTTTTGCCCCCCCCCCCCCTTGTATAAAGTCTACTTTGCGGATGGGGACTTTTCCTATTATTTTTGCCTAACATCTTTAAACGATATCTCAACCAAATCTGAAATTGGACATTTAACAAATTTTTACTTTATCTACCACGCACATTAAAGGTGTTTTACCCTGGAGATACACGTTTTGAGATATCCTAGATCTAGGAAGCATTTTTACAAAAAGATCCGTGTGTGTGAAAGTGTTTGTATGTGCCTCTGTGAATTTGTGAAGAGAATACACCGAAAACCAACACCACACTTGGTATTTAAAATGAGAAATCCAGATCACTGAAAAAGTTCATTGTTTCAGATAGAAGTGGCAGTAAACTTATCAAAATAACGTACAAATAATACGAGGGCTGTTCAATAAAGAATGATCATAATTTTTTACGGTCATAATTTTTCGCACTAAAATTCAATCTTATTATATTCTGTTAGCTTAATGTGAAACAAGCGCGCCGTATTAGTTTCAGTGTTGGTACTCCTGGTACCCGAATGTGAGAACCAGGAAATTTCAGACCTGTTCAGTATCGCCTACCGCTGCAATGGAGGTAACATGCGAGGAACAATAAGCGGCTTTGAAATTCTGCTTTTGTCTCAAAAATCCTCAGTTGAGGCCTATTTAATGTTACAGGAGGCCTATGGAGAGTCTGTTCTTCCCTACAGCACAGCTCGAAGGTGG
Source organism: Mantis religiosa (assembly GCA_030765055.1). Classification (NCBI taxonomy): domain Eukaryota; kingdom Metazoa; phylum Arthropoda; class Insecta; order Mantodea; family Mantidae; genus Mantis; species Mantis religiosa. Next base: position 282,904,185 of record CM060948.1, on the reverse strand, counting down.
TTTAAAATGTTTAAAGAGGGGAGACAATCAATTTCAAAAGAAGGTGGAGCCGGTGCTCCAGTTACTAATCTTACGGAAGAACACATCAACACTACTGCTGCCATTGTGAGAAAGGATCCACGAATTACCTTAAGATCACTTTATAAAGTACTGAAATTTTCTTTGGGTACCACCCACACGTTGGTGACAGAAACATTACACATGAGACGTGTTTAGCGCGATGGGTTCCAATTCTGTTGATTCCCGGACAAAAGGACATTCGCATGCAGTTCTGTATGCGGTTAAAGTTGATGTTAGATGAAGATCCGGAGTTTCTTTCAAAGGTAACATCATTTTGATCCAGAGAGCAAACAGCAAAGCTCAGTGTGGAAATCTTCTTCATCATCAACTCCCCAAAAAGCAAAAGTGGTTGCTTCTACTGGGAAAGCTACGGTCATTTCATTCTTTGATATTCATGGAATGGTTTATCAGCATGTTGTACCTGCACACACCTGAATAACTGGACAATATTACAGGGATGTCCTGAAAACATTGCAAGTCCATATCAGGCGCAAAAGACCACATTTCAGTGAAGCAGGCTGGATGCTGCACCACGATAATGCGCGGCCGCATATTGCAAATGTTGTTGCCGAATATCTTGCAAAAATCAACCTGAAGCACACTCCTCACCCTCTCTATTGTCCGGATTTAGCCCCATGTGACTTTTTCTATTCCCTAACTTGAAGAAACGCATTTGTGAGAGGCATTATCCATCATCAGAAGAAGTGGTGAAGGCTGCGGAGGCGATTTTGAAGGATCTCTCAAAAAATGGTTTCCAGCATGTCTTTGAAGACTGGCAGAAACGCTGGAACAAGTGTATATCATTCATGGGAGACTATTTTAAGAAGGACCATCAAAATTATTAGAATGAGTAAAGGTACGCTGTCATGAAATATGCGATCATTGTGTATTGAACAGCGCTCGTATTTTAAGTAACGTTTCTGGCTTTCACAAGGTGTGTGCAAAATAGGTGCCGCGTTTGTTGACACATGATCAAAAGTTGCAAAGGAAAATTGTTTCTGCTAAGAATTTAGAGTTTCTACCGTAAAAAGTCCCAGTGAATTTTTGAGGCGGCTTATTACCATGAATTAAACTTGGTTACACCAGTATACTCCAGAAACTAAATCACAGTCAAAACAGTGAAATGCGCCAGCTGAACCAACTTCTAAAAAGCAAAGTCAATTTTGTAAGCTAACGAGAATATGGCGAGTGTTTTCTGGGATTCACAAGGAATTATTTTTATTCATTACTGCTAAAAGGATAGAGGTATCACTAGCGACTAGTACGCAAGCTTACTACAACGTTTGAGTGATGAGTTGGAAAGAAAAAGACGGCATTCGGCTAAGCAAAAAAAAAAAAAAAAAAAAAACCCCAAACTTGTTTATTTACGGCAATGATCCAACCCATCCTTCACTCACTGCAAAGGGAATAATGTGCAAATTAAAGTACGAATTGCTTGAACTTCCGCCCTATTCGCCAGATCTAGCACCCAGTGACTACCACATGTTCCCAAACCTCAAAAAATTTCTTGGAGGTCGAAGACGTCACAGCAACGACTACTCATTGATGTGGTATACAGCTATTTTGATGGCCATGATAAGTCGCACTACAGAGATGGCTTAATTAAATTAGAATACCGATATGACAAATGCATTAATCTCTCTGGAGATTGTGTTGAGAAATAAATAAAAACCGGTTTTTACATCGTTATGAGGCCCAGGACCTATCAGCCCTCCCTCGGGTTTACATTAGATGTGACCCAAAAGCCTAAACAAATGAAATGACCGGGGAGTTAAACTAAATAATATGTATGGAATTTTAGACATTTCAAAGGAAATTATCCACGATATTTTCAGAGCAATTAAAAGTCCACTGATGATAAAATAAGCCAGGATAAATTAACTGGAACTTTGGCGAGCAACCTCTTTTTCAGAAAAGCAAATCAGACAAATTGACGCTTACATCCATCACAAATATTGTTTATCGCATTTTTTGCGCATTTCAAAAGAAAATTTGATGGATATACGAGGGTGGACCCAAAAGAAATCCGATTATTGTTATAGAAACTTTGTTGATGAATCTTTTTACAAAATTACTTCAGCCACCTTCAAAATAATCTGCATTACATGCGATGCACTTGTCAAGTCTCTTTTCCCACTGTTGGAAGCATGTTTGAACTCTTCAAGTTTGATATTATCCAGTGCCCTTTGCGAAGCTGTTTTATCGCCTCCACATCGTCGTAACACTCCCATTTTAGCGTTCGTTTTATTTGTGGAAATAGGAAAAAGTCGCACGGAGCTAGGTCCGGCGAATACGGAGCTTGGGGAACGACAGACCACCCCTGAGATGCCAAATAGTGGGTCACTCGTAAGACCCTGTGTGCTGTAGCGTTGTCGTGATGCAGAAACCAGTCACCTGATCGCCAAAGTTCCGGGCGTTTCCTCCTCACATCCTCTCGCAGACGTCTTAAAGCATCCAAGAAAAAGTGCTGGTTAACAGTCTGGCCAGGGGGTACGAATTCCCGATGCACAATTGCACGAACATCAAAAAAGACAATGATCATCGTCTTCACATTTGACCTCACTTGCCTTGCTTTTTTTGGCCTGGGAGAGTTGGGAGTCCTCCACTGGCATAACGTTTGCTTGGTTTCTGGGTTATAGCCGTAACACCAACTCTCATCCCCTGTAATAACTTTGTTCAAGAAGTTTGGATCACGTGCAATCTCTGTTTTCAGGTCCTGACACACATTCATGCGGATGGTTTTGTGCTCCTGTGTGAGAAGGCGCGGAACAAATTTAGCAGCAACACGTCTCATGTGCAAATCCTCCCTCATAATCCGCTGGAACGAGCTCCAACTGATTCCCGTCGCTGCTGAAATTTGGTCGATTGTTTGGCGACGATCCTCGTTGATCTTTTGGCGGACATTTTCAATGTTCTCCTCATTTCGCGATGTTGTAGGGCGTCCAGAACGAGCTTGGCCTTCAACACACATCTCACCACGTTTAAAGCGCCCAAACCACTCGAAAACCTGTGTGGGGCTCATAGCGTCCTCTTGGAAAGCATTCTGAAGCATTTGGTGTGTTTCCGTTGCAGTTTTTCTAAGCAGGAAACAAAATTTCACACACACCCTTTGTTCTTTTAAAGTTGCCATAACTACTTCGCAGAAGTAAGCCGCCAACAGTCAAAGAAACACATTACCACACTTGCACGTTCAGCTCTACACTGACGCCGTCTGCACAGCTGTTTCACAAACGTCTCTACTAACACCACCTAGCGTGAGAACGCTGCACTACCTCTACGAGTGGCAGAATCTTTGGAGTCCGGTTTCTGTTGGGTCCCCATATTATGCTGAAAACTCATTGTACTAATACTGTTTTCTTTTATGCCATTTAGTTTTTCACAAATCACTCGTTCGTCCACTTATTACTTATGCCTGCCAACTGTGGGGGCCACACATACACACATGTCATCTGCGTCGTCTTCAAGTTATACAGAATCGCTTCATGCGCATAGCTACCAACGCTCCTTGGTTCATCCGTAATTAACAGCTCCATCACGAACTAGGACTGTTACCTCTTCACGACTACATTTGCAGGATCGCCCGTCGTTTCTTTTCCACACTGCAAGAAGGTCCAGGAGCAGAGCAGTATAGCATCGGCGTCCGCACGCACCAACCCTCCGGTTTAAAGAGGAGAATACCACAGGACGTGCTTCTGAGTGATATATCTGATTCGAGTGATTCTAGTGCTTGATGTGTGTCTTACATCTTCAATATTGACATAATTTCTCAGAGTGTATTATTGGAGTACTTACTTAATGTAGTTAGGGGGCGGCCCGTTAGCCTACCCCTGAGTGTTATTGTTCTTTAATGTATTGTTCTGTTACCTTCTTTTCACTCTGATCTGTAAAGCACTGTATTGCTGATCGACAAATAAAAAATTATAAAAAATAATGGAGGTGACATGATAAATCACCATGTTAGATAAACACTTGAAGAAAGCACCTTATTATTAATTTCCTTGCGGGTGCAAGGGAAATACGGGAATACAGTAGGCCTTAAGTGATAGTCAAGCCTTTTAAGAGATGGTTCCTGTTTGGTTCACTCCATAAAAAGTATTTGACAAAAATTGTGTTTTAATAAGCTCTGCGGTTGCATTGAATAAGAAAAATATAGAAAGAGCCTCATGACCGATTTCACTAACAGCTGTTAAGACTTAACACAAGTTTAGCAATAGATATAACAAAAATTGTGTTTCACCACAACTGTTAGATTAACACTCGTTTTAAATATCATGTTAAACTAACAAGCCAAATTTGTATTAAGTCGTTAACAATTGTCAATAAGATGGCGGGCGTGATCCCCGCTGCTGATGTCGATTTGCTATATTTAAGAGCGTCTAAATGGCATTCATAATAGAGTACGGCCTATGACGAGAAATTATTTTGAGGGTCCATCAGAATAAAATTTTCTACGGAGGTATAAACTGTCAAAACATGTTGCTATGAAGGTTACTGCGGAAGTACAAGAGAGGTTAGAACATGCATCGAAAGGAATATGCTAATCTCGCTTCTGCTTCAAGTATTAATAACTTTGCGATTTTATCATTCACTGAATTATGTGGATAATAAACTCTGCACATCCCGTCTTGAAACGTTTAAGTCACTCGTCCTTCGCCCTTGTTTTAAATTTGCGTAATACTGAGTTGGAACATGCATCGAAAGCAATATGCCGATCTCACCTTTGCTTCAAGTATTAATAACTTTGCGATTTTATAATTCTCGGAATTATGTGGGATAATACAATGTGCACCTCCCGTCTTGAAACGTTCAAGTCACTCGTCACTTGTCCCTCTTCGCTCCTCGTTTTGAATTTACGTTATACTGCGTTGGAACATGCATCGAAAGGAATATGCCGATCTCACCTTTGCTTCAAGTATTAATAACTTTGCGATTTTATAATTCTCGGAATTATGTGGGATAATACAATGTGCACCTCCCGTCTTGAAACGTTCAAGTCACTCGTCACTTGTCCCTCTTCGCTCCTCGTTTTGAATTTACGTTATACTGCGTTGGAACATGCATCGAAAGGAATATGCCGATCTCGCTTTCGCTTCAAGTAATAATAACTTTTAGATTTTATAATTCACTGAATTATGTGGATAGTACAGTGACTACCTCCCGTCTTGAATCGTTGAACTCACTCTTCACTTTTCGTTCCTTGCTCCTTGTTTTAAATTTACGTAATAATGACGAATTTGTTTCGTGCTTCTACCAGTGACATATGCATTTGACTTAAATTCGTTTCCAATTTTGTCCCACATAATACCTTTATCTCTTTACATTCACCGCATCCATCCTCTTATTTCCCACAATATCCTTATACTTTGCTACCAATTCAATTAACAACTCTTTCTCAATCGATTACAAACTTGTCTCACGACTTTTGTTTACGATTTTGTTTACCCGCCATTTTTTCATCTGCGTTGAGACGAAAATAAAAACAAAAGCGCATCGCATTATGTTCAGAAAATAATACGACTCATTCGTAGCCCACTTTAGCTGAAATGTTTACAAGCCTCTTGGCTTTAACATGTGTTTTTTAACATTTTCAGAAACCAGGTTGGTGAAATTCAAGAAATTTAACAGCTTGGCTGGCGCTGTGACAGTTGTTACGGTACATTTGTTAACGCCGACATTAACAGTAACTGGTCAAACCAGGCAGTATTGTTAATTAAGCTAATAGTTATAAGGGTGGGGATCAAAATGAAAGTAAAGGGAAAAAGAAACAAAGAAAGTAGTAGATGGTTTGATTCGGACTGTGGTAGGGCGTGAAGGGAAGTGCTTAAAAACCCTGGCGTATTGGAGAAGAAAGGGGGAGGGTAGAGATCTGATGATTGTGGTAATAAGTAGAGAAGCGTACAGGAAATTATTACAAAAAGAGAAAGAGTGGTAGAATAGTATTCGAAAGAAAATTAAGGATGCCATACAACAAAAAGATAATAATAACATAATGGGTATGGTAAGCGATGATGATGATGATGATGATGATGATGATGATGATGATGATGATGATGAGTATAAGGGCGCTCAACTGCAGAGGTTATCAGCGATGGTGAGCGAAGTAAATAGTCAGAAGGGGGTGAAAAATGTGCTAACGTCACATGAAGGGCTACAACGCTTTAGTAACCTAGTTGCAGGTAGGGAGTGGGTAAATACAGATACTACACAGATGGAGCAAACTCCCTTCTCATGCTTGCATTTCTCTATGTTTTGATTAATATAATTGGATACAAGTTCAAACTGAAATTTCAACAAAGCTCTTGATTGCAACAATATATAATTGTCAATGTACCCATGTAAAAACGTTACGGAAAACTTGAACATATAAACACTTTCGAGGAATTCTTTTCCTTACACAGAGTTATTTGTTCGCTAGAATACTCCTTAGCATGAACCCTAGCTAATACTCGCTTTGGCACAATGAATAACAATT
>CM060948.1:282840153-282890153 GCA_030765055.1 Mantis religiosa | reverse complement strand
GGAAAGTAAAATGAAAGAATCTTAGGACTTATACCGAGAGCAATTTGTGTATGACGTAGTAGCAACAAAGTGGAGTAATAAAAAATATTGTAAGGTGGGAAAAAGAGTGGAGTTTTCACAAACCTTTTATGGTTCCAGCCTCGCAGCAAACAGCAAAACTGCTATACCAATGCACGGAAATACAACAGGCAGAAGAATCAGTACCCAATGACTCAGGATCATTATTTGTTGTTTCGCAATCCAGTGACAGGAAATTTCCTAAAGAAGGGGCGGCAAGTGTTCTCGGCTCTTTAGAAAACAGTAATCCGTTGGATTCCAATCATCTTCAGATATAATCACAACATTTTCTTTAAGTATGGCTGATACTGTTAAGTCCTTTGTCCTGGATCTATAGATTTTGGAAGCCTTAAATAGACTTAAATGACCGAGTAGGATGGCTCAGGCGCTTTCGTCTGTGCCCTACAATCGGGACGCCAAGGTTCGATTCCCTTGGCCGACCTACCTGACCATGCCCCTTAAAATCCAACATCTGTGGTCCTCGTCCCGAGGGATGGACAACAGGAAGTAGGGCACTGACTGTTAGGGTGATGTAAGGCGGGCACTTGTTGTGTCCCAGGACTGCTACGGCTGCCGAGAAGGCCTATCGGTAACCCCTAAAACTGGCAAAAGAGGCTCTGGTGTAATTTCTCGATTGGGTTCCTCTGCGAGGTGAGAGGGTTCTTTCACACGCCCAAACCATCGTCCACTTCGGTGTTTGACCCCATTTATTTCCTTTTCTTTTTTCCTCCCTGAACACTTGTCTGACGTTTAACATAGCGCGGGTGGTTGGAGGGGAAGCGCAAGGGGTGACTGGGTAACGCGTAATTCCCAGCCCCTTGTTATCATGTAGGACCATGTTGGTATGCGCTGATAAACGTCAGTCCCGGTAGGGACCATTGCATGAGGTGTTACACTTCTGAAGGCCATTGGGTCCCTCTGTCTTTATACTGGGAGGTGTGACCCTGAGGTGAGCAAGGTCAAGACCAGAAGTCTCACCTAACCCGCGGTGGTGCCCAGGAAGTGAGCTCGCCGTCGGACATGTTTGCAATGGTGGAGGGACATGGGAAGAAAGTAGTTGAGTCCTGTGGTCCTTGCTACTTAGTAGTAACCAGAACTGAGGAGGGAAAGAACTTTCTCTCACTGAAGCCTTTCGTCATTCAAAAGGGTTTGGATAAGATAGCTGGACCGGTGAAATATTGAATTCGTTCAAGAAATGGCAGCAGTCTGCCAGGCAGCAGTCCTCTTGAAGGTAAAATTATTAGGCAGCTATCCGGTGATAGTCACTGTCCATAAGGTCCTCAACTCTTCGCGCGGAGTGGTGGTTAACACCCGTGCCTTGGAACGAGTCGAACGAGGAGGTTTTGGAGAACCTGCAAGATCAAGGTGTGACGGCTGTGTACCGCGCGTGGCAAAGACACCGAGTATATCTCTTAGAGCTCTAGCGGGTCCAGAAGCTTCACCTGTAGCAAGCTGCACTGCTATGTAAGTTTCGGTAAAAGCCACAAGCAGTGGTTGTAATCGTAATAAGCTTTTATTTTTACCTTCAGCATTTTCACAGCAATGCATTGAATAACGTGATATAGTATCTTAAAGTACAGCAGATATTAACAGTAGCCCTTCAATAATAATGAAAGCTTTAAACACAAATATATGATTATCCTCATTTCTCTCTAACTGGAGTAAGAAGCGAAGATAAGAAATCAGTGCTCTTCCTTCCAAATAGAAAGTTCCAAGATGTTCTTCCGCCAAACCACAGATCACCAAACTGCTATAAATTGAAAACTTGAATCAGCCAAATGCCTATCGCGATGCAGTTCGCTAGCGCTCCAAGAAATTAGGTGGCACATTAAATCTCATATGCTGCCATTTCTATCTGGGCTTCACCACCCGTGAATTCAAATCGTGTTTTTCCTATTCATATCTTGGTATCGGATTTTTTGTAGAATGCAATACTTTACCAATTTACTATAAGAACATAGTAGAGAAGGTTAAAACAATGAACTTTGACTTTCCATTTTAGAAAAGTGTAATTATTGGAAAATTCAAGCCAATACCATCGTGTGTCTCCGATATGGTTCACTAAGATTAGAAAAAGCAGCAAAATGAATTATATTTAATGTACCTGGGCTCAGTTCACACATTCCGTTCATCGTTCAATATGACTTGACGTTGCAGGACGTAAATTAAAAAAAAAATTAACCGTTCTCTAATGTCTTACTTCAAAACCCATACATAACATTAGTCAAGAAAATAAATTAAATTTCTTCAATCTCAGAATACATTAAACGAATAAAATGAAACTTATGCAAGCGTATGTCAGTCATGTGTTACCTAAAGCTGATGACCGAATATGCGTGTGCCCGCCTCGGTAGCATGGTGGTAGCATGTCTACCTCAGGTTCAAGATGTCCCGATTTCGCTGTTTGGTCAGGGTCAGATATCTGGATACGATTTCTTCCGGGGTTTCCCTTATCCTGAAAAGACGAATGTCGGGTAACCCTAAGCTCTATGGGTCCTGGGCTCATTTGAGCAGCATTTTACCTATTCCATTAATCGTAGGATATGACTGAATATCGGAGAGTCTAAATTACAAAGAAAAGAAAGAAAAAAAAGAAAAAGGATGCGTTGCAGAATTTATGGAGGAAGCCATGTAAGTGAATAGCACGGCTCATTTGGACTGTAAAAGTCTCCAAACTAAAATGATATTAGCAACTCGTATCCACAAATATGTTTTTAAAACATAAGAGGTCTTATGTAATTACTTTGTGTACTTTTCTCACAAGCATAACGGCAGCAAAATTGCCTCTCATGCTTGCATTTCTCTATGTTTCGTATAATACAATTAGATACAAGTTCCAACTGAAAATTCAACAGAACTCAACAACTAGAAGTAATTGTTAATGTACCCATGTAAAAACGTTGCGGTAAACTTGAACATATACTCGTTTTCGAGGAATTCTTATTTTCGCACAGAGTTATTTGTTCGCTAGAGGATTCCTTAGCATGTATTGTAGCTAATATTCACCTTGGCACAATGAATAACAATGAAACATAAGCTAAATATACACAGAACATGATTATAATTTTGATAAGAAGACGTAAAGGACTACCAATTATTATCTGCACAATAAAATATGCATGCACAGCCATCTCTCGACAGGAAGACGCGGTCGGCAAAAAGGATACGTTAAACGACGCGTGTAAATTCTTTGCCCATAACGCATATAATAGAGAGACCGTAATGTATATTACATATGTTAATAATAGTTATTTAATGTGTTACATCCACAGTACTTTCTCAGCCGTATTCCCATTTGAGGAAATTGTAATAATTGAAAAATTGAAATAAATAAGAAGGAATATCTTTTAATTAATTCACCACAAATGAACTATGGTGTCAAAAATATTGTGTTTTAACGAGATCTATATTATATGTGCAGTACGATTAGGTTTATCAGTTATTGGGGTTATAGCTATTATTAGTTTAATCAAGTTTATCAAAATTCATCATGATGAAGTAATGATATCCTCTTGTGTATCCACGCCTACAGCGCAGAGTGTTTATTATCAACTTCTTCATCGTCATCATCATTCTCCTCCTCCTCCTGCTCCTCCTCCTCCTCATCACCAGCTTCAGCATCAGCATAATCATTATTATTATTATTTATTATCACTTTCTTATTTACTTTCTTTGCCTTTTTCTCAGGCAAAGAATGTAAAACAAAAAAAATCATCTAATTCGTCTCTGCATAGTTACTACCGTTAGATATTTTATTTATTTCCGGGAATGAGTGTAAAGTAACATGAAAGAATCTTGGGACTGTTACTCAGAGCAGTTTATGGAGAACGTAGTAGCAGCAAACTGGAGTATTAAAAAATCATTTAAGGTACGAAAACTGGAGTTATCTCAAAAGTTTTAGGCGTCCAGCCTCGCAACAAACATCAACATTGTTATACGATTGCACGGAAATACACCAAACAGAAGAATCAGTTCCCAATGTCTCAGGATCATTATGATACTATGTACTTTGGATGAATCAATGGCAAGTTCTCTTGTTGTTTCATGATATAGTGAGAAGAAATTTCGTAAATAAAATGCGATTCTCGTGGCGGATCTACCTGACCCAAGCCCCTCAAAATCCAACCTCTGTGGTCCTCGTTCCGAGGGGTGGGCGACAGCAAGTGGAGACCTGACTGTTGGGGTGATGTACGGTGGGCACTAGGTGTGCACCAGGACCGCTACGGCTGCCCAGAAGACCCATCGGTAACCCCTAAAAGTGGCAAAAGAGGCTCTGGTTTAATCTCCCGATTGGGTTTCTCCGCGAGGTGAGAGTGTTCTTTCAAACGCCCAAACTATGGTCCCCTTCAGTGTGTGACCCATTTAATTCTATTTCTTTTATTCTCCCTGAACACTAGTCTGACGTATACCATTGCGCACGTTGTTAGAGTGGGAAGCGCAAGGGGTGACTGGGTAACGCTTATTTCCCAGCCCCTTGTTATCATGTAGGACCATGTTGGTATCCGCTGATAAACGTCAGTCCCGGTAAGGGACCATTGCATGAGGTGTTACACTTCTGAAGGCCATTGAGTCCCTCTGTCTTTATACTGGGAGGTGTGACCCTGAGGTGAGCAAGGTCAAGATCAGAAGTCTCACCTAAACCGCGGTGGTGCCCAGGATGTAAGCTCGCCGTCGGACACGTTTGCAATGGTGGAGGGACATGGGAAGAAAGTAGTTGAGTCCTGTGGTCCTCGCTACTTAGCAGTAACCAGAACTGAGGAGGGAAAGAACTTTCTCTCACTGAAGCCTTTCGTCATTCAAAAGGGTTTGGATAAGATAGCTGGTCCGGTGAAATCTTGAATTCGTTCAAGAAATGGCAGCAGTCTGCCAGGCAGCATTCCTCTTGAAGGTGAAATTATTAGGCAGCTATTCGGTGGTAGTCACTGTCCATAAGGGCCTCAACTCCTCGCGCGGAGTGGTTAACACCCGTGCCTTGGAACGAGTCGAACGAGGAGATTTTGGAGAAGTCTCACCTAACCCGCGGTGGTGCCCAGGAAGTGAGCTCGCCGTCGGACATGTTTGCAATGGTGGAGGGACATGGGAAGAAAGTAGTTGAGTCCTGTGGTCCTCGCTACTTAGTAGTAACCAGAACTGAGGAGGGAAAGAACTTTCTCTCACTGAAGCCTTTCGTCATTCAAAAGGGTTTGGATAAGATAGCTGGACCGGTGAAATATTGAATTCGTTCAAGAAATGGCAGCAGCCTGCCAGGCAGCAGTCCTCTTTAAGGCAAAATTATTAGGCAGCTATCCGGTGATAGTCACTGTCCATAAGGTCCTCAACTCCTCGCGCGGGGTGGTTAACACCCGTGCCTTGGAACGAGTCGAACGAGGAGATTTTGGAGAACCTGCAAGATCAAGGTGTGACGGCTGTGTACCGCGCGTGGCAAAGACACCGAGTATATCTCTTAGAGCTCCAGCGGGTCCAGAAGCTTCACCTGTAGCAAGCTGCACTGCTATGTAAGTTTCGGTAAAAGCCACAAGCAGTGGTTGTAATCGTAATAAGCTTTTATTTTTACCTTCAGCATTTTCACAGCAATGCATTGAATAACGTGATATAGTATCTTAAAGTACAGCAGATATTAACAGTAGCCCTTCAATAATAATGAAAGCTTTAAACCCAAATATATGATTATCCTCATTTCTCTCTAACTGGAGTAAGAAGCGAAGATAAGAAATCAGTGCTCTTCCTTCCAAATAGAAAGTTCCAAGATGTTCTTCCGCCAAACCACAGATCACCAAACTGCTATAAATTGAAAACTTGAATCAGCCAAATGCCTATCGCGATGCAGTTCGCTAGCGCTCCAAGAAATTGGGTGGCACATTAAATCTCATATGCTGCCATTTCTATCTGGGCTCCACCACCCGTGAATTCAAATCGTGTTTTTCCCATTCATATCTTGGTATCGGATTTTTTGTAGAATGCAATACTTTACCAATTTACTATAAGAACATAGTAGAGAAGGTTAAAACAATGAACTTTGACTTTCCATTTTAGAAAAGTGTAATTATTGGAAAATTCAAGCCAATACCATCGTGTGTCTCCGATATGGTTCACTAAGATTAGAAAAAGCAGCAAAATGAATTATATTTAATGTACCTGGGCTCAGTTCACACATTCCGTTCATCGTTCAATATGACTTGACGTTGCAGGACGTAAATTAAAAAAAAATTAACCGTTCTCTAATGTCTTACTTCAAAACCTATACATAACACTAGTCAAGAAAATAGATTAAATTTCTTCAATCTCAGAATACATTAAACGAATAAAATGAAACTTATGCAAGCGTATGTCAGTCATGTGTTACCTAAAGCTGATGACCGAATATGCGTGTGCCCGCCTCGGTAGCATGGTGGTAGCATGTCTACCTCAGGTTCAAGATGTCCCGATTTCGCTGTTTGGTCAGGGTCAGATATCTGGATACGATTTCTTCCGGGGTTTCCCTTATCCTGAAAAGACGAATGTCGGGTAACCCTAAGCTCTATGGGTCCTGGGCTCATTTGAGCAGCATTTTACCTATTCCATTAATCGTAGGATATGACTGAATATCGGAGAGTCTAAATTACAAAGAAAAGAAAGAAAAAAAAAAAGAAAAAGGATGTGTTGCAGAATTTATGGAGGAAGCCATGTAAGTGAATAGCACGGCTCATTTGGACTGTAAAAGTCTCCAAACTAAAACTGAAATGATATCAGCAACTCGTATCCACAAATATGTTTTTAAAACATAAGAGGTCTTATGTAATTACTTTGTGTACTTTTCTCACAAGCATAACGGCAGCAAAATTGCCTCTCATGCTTGCATTTCTCTATGTTTCGTATAATACAATTAGATACAAGTTCCAACTGAAAATTCAACAGAACTCAACAACTAGAAGTAATTGTTAATGTACCCATGTAAAAACGTTGCGGTAAACTTGAACATATACTCGTTTTCGAGGAATTCTTATTTTCGCACAGAGTTATTTGTTCGCTAGAGGATTCCTTAGCATGTATTGTAGCTAATATTCACCTTGGCACAATGAATAACAATGAAACATAAGCTAAATATACACAGAACATGATTATAATTTTGATAAGAAGACGTAAAGGACTACCAATTATTATCTGCACAATAAAATATGCATGCAGAGCCATCTCTCGACAGGAAGACGCGGTCGGCAAAAAGGATACGTTAAACGGCGCGTGTAAATTCTTTGCCCATAACGCATATAATCGAGAGACCGTAATGTATATTACATATGTTAATAATAGTTATTTAATGTGTTACATCCACAGTACTTTCTCAACCGTATTCCCATTTGAGGAAATTGTAATAATTGAAAAATTGAAATAAATAAGAAGGAATATCTTTTAATTAATTCACCACAAATGAACTATGGTGTCAAAAATATTGTGTTTTAACGAGATCTATATTATATGTGCAGTACGATTAGGTTTATCAGTTATTGGGGTTATAGTTATTATTAGTTTAATCAAGTTTATCAAAATTCATCATGATGAAGTAATGATATCCTCTTGTGTATCCACGCCTACAGCGCAGAGTGTTTATTATCAACTTCTTCATCGTCATCATCATTCTCCTCCTCCTCCTGCTCCTCCTCCTCCTCATCATCAGCTTCAGCATCAGCATAATCATTATTATTATTTATTATCACTTTCTTATTTACTTTCTTTGCCTTTTTCTCAGGCAAAGAATGTAAAACAAAAAAATCATCTAATTCGTCTCTGCATAGTTACTACCGTTAGATATTTTATTTATTTCCGGGAATGAGTGTAAAGTAACATGAAAGAATCTTGGGACTGTTACTCAGAGCAGTTTATGGAGAACGTAGTAGCAGCAAACTGGAGTATTAAAAAATCATTTAAGGTAAGAAAACTGGAGTTATCTCAAAACTTTTAGGCGTCCAGCCTCGCAACAAACATCAAAATTGTTATACGAATGCACGGAAATACACCAAGCAGAAGAATCAGTTCCCAATGTCTCAGGATCATTATGATACTATGTACTTTGGATGAATCAATGGCAAGTTCTCTTGTCGTTTCGTAATATAGTGAGAAGAAATTTCCTAAATAAAATGCGATTCTCGTGGCGGATCTACCTGACCCAAGACCCTCAAAATCCAACCTCTGTGGTCCTCGTTCCGAGGGGTGGGCGACAGCAAGTGGAGACCTGACTGTTGGGGTGAGGTACGGTGGACACTAGGTGTGCACCAGGACCGCTACGGCTGCCCAGAAGACCCATCGGTAACCCCTAAAAGTGGCAAAAGAGGCTCTGGTTTAATCTCCCGATTGGGTTTCTCCGCGAGGTGAGAGTGTTCTTTCAAACGCCCAAACTATGGTCCCCTTCAGTGTGTGACCCATTTAATTCTATTTCTTTTATTCTCCCTGAACACTAGTCTGACGTATACCATTGCGCACGTTGTTAGAGTGGGAAGCGCAAGGGGTGACTGGGTAACGCTTATTTCCCAGCCCCTTGTTATCATGTAGGACCATGTTGGTATCCGCTGATAAACGTCAGTCCCGGTAAGGGACCATTGCATGAGGTGTTACACTTCTGAAGGCCATTGAGTCCCTCTGTCTTTATACTGGGAGGTGTGACCCTGAGGTGAGCAAGGTCAAGATCAGAAGTCTCACGTAACCCGCGGTGGTACCCAGGATGTGAGCTCGCCGTCGG
This sequence comes from Mantis religiosa, assembly GCA_030765055.1. Classification (NCBI taxonomy): domain Eukaryota; kingdom Metazoa; phylum Arthropoda; class Insecta; order Mantodea; family Mantidae; genus Mantis; species Mantis religiosa. Next base: position 282,881,386 of record CM060948.1, on the reverse strand, counting down.
ACACGTTTGCAATGGTGGAGGGACATGGGAAGAAAGTAGTTGAGTCCTGTGGTCCTCGCTACTTAGCAGTAACCAGAAGTGAGGAGGGAAAGAACTTTCTCTCACTGAAGCCTTTCGTCATTCAAAAGTGTTTGGATAAGATAGCTGGTCCGGTGAAATCTTGAATTCGTTCAAGAAATGGCAGCAGTCTGCCAGGCAGCATTCCTCTTGAAGGTAAAATTATTAGGCAGCTATTCGGTGATAGTCACTGTCCATAAGGGCCTCAACTCCTCGCGCGGAGTGGTTAACACCCGTGCCTTGGAACGAGTCGAACGAGGAGATTTTGGAGAAGTCTCACCTAACCCGCGGTGGTGCCCAGGAAGTGAGCTCGCCGTCGGACATGTTTGCAATGGTGGAGGGACATGGGAAGAAAGTAGTTGAGTCCTGTGGTCCTCGCTACTTAGTAGTAACCAGAACTGAGGAGGGAAAGAACTTTCTCTCACTGAAGCCTTTCGTCATTCAAAAGGGTTTGGATAAGATAGCTGGACCGGTGAAATATTGAATTCGTTCAAGAAATGGCAGCAGTCTGCCAATCAGCAGTCCTCTTGAAGGCAAAATTATTAGGCAGCTATCCGGTGATAGTCAATGTCCATAAGGTCCTCAACTCCTCGCGCGGGGTGGTTAACACCCGTGCCTTGGAACGAGTCGAACGAGGAGATTTTGGAGAACCTGCAAGATCAAGGTGTGACGGCTGTGAACCGCGCGTGGCAAAGACACCGAGTATATCTCTTAGAGCTCTAGCGGGTCCAGAAGCTTCACCTGTAGCAAGGTGCACTGCTATGTAAGTTTCGGTAAAAGCCACAAGCAGTGGTTGTAATCGTAATAAGCTTTTATTTTTACCTTCAGCATTTTCACAGCAATGCATTGAATAACGTGATATAGTATCTTAAAGTACAGCAGATATTAACAGTAGCCCTTCAATAATAATGAAAGCTTTAAACACAAATATATGATTATCCTCATTTCTCTCTAACTGGAGTAAGAAGCGAAGATAAGAAATCAGTGCTCTTCCTTCCAAATAGAAAGTTCCAAGATGTTCTTCCGCCAAACCACAGATCACCAAACTGCTATAAATTGAAAACTTGAATCAGCCAAATGCCTATCGCGATGCAGTTCGCTAGCGCTCCAAGAAATTAGGTGGCACATTAAATCTCATATGCTGCCATTTCTATCTGGGCTTCACCACCCGTGAATTCAAATCGTGTTTTTCCCATTCATATCTTGGTATCGGATTTTTTGTAGAATGCAATACTTTACCAATTTACTATAAGAACATAGTAGAGAAGGTTAAAACAATGAACTTTGACTTTACATTTTAGAAAAGTGTAATTATTGGAAAATTCAAGCCAATACCATCGTGTGTCTCCGATATGGTTCACTAAGATTAGAAAAAGCAGCAAAATGAATTATATTTAATGTACCTGGGCTCAGTTCACACATTCCGTTCATCGTTCAATATGACTTGACGTTGCAGGACGTAAATTAAAAAAAAAATTAACCGTTCTCTAATGTCTTACTTCAAAACCTATACATAACATTAGTCAAGAAAATAAATTAAATTTCTTCAATCTCAGAATACATTAAACGAATAAAATGAAACTTATGCAAGCGTATGTCAGTCATGTGTTACCTAAAGCTGATGACCGAATATGCGTGTGCCCGCCTCGGTAGCATGGTGGTAGCATGTCTACCTCAGGTTCAAGATGTCCCGATTTCGCTGTTTGGTCAGGGTCAGATATCTGTATAAGGTTTCTTCCGGGGTTTCCCTTATCCTGAAAAGACGAATGTCGGGTAACCCTAAGCTCTATGGGTCCTGGGCACATTTGAGCAGCATTTTACCTATTCCATTTATCGTAGGATATGACTGAATATCGGAGAGTCTAAATTACAAAGAAAAGAAAGGAAAAAAAAAAAAGAAAAAGGATGTGTTGCAAAATTTATGGAGGAAGCCATGTAAGTGAATAGCACGGCTCATTTGGACTGTAAAAGTCTCCAAACTAAAACTGAAATGATATCAGCAACTCGTATCCACAAATATGTTTTTAAAACATAAGAGGTCTTATGTAATTACTTTGTGTACTTTTCTCACAAGCATAACGGCAGCAAAATTGCCTCTCATGCTTGCATTTCTCTATGTTTCGTATAATACAATTAGATACAAGTTCCAACTGAAAATTCAACAGAACTCAACAACTAGAAGTAATTGTTAATGTACCCATGTAAAAACGTTGCGGTAAACTTGAACATATACTCGTTTTCGAGGAATTCTTATTTTCGCACAGAGTTATTTGTTCGCTAGAGGATTCCTTAGCATGTATTGTAGCTAATATTCACCTTGGCACAATGAATAACAATGAAACATAAGCTAAATATACACAGAACATGATTATAATTTTGATAAGAAGACGTAAAGGACTACCAATTATTATCTGCACAATAAAATATGCATGCACAGCCATCTCTCGACAGGAAGACGCGGTCGGCAAAAAGGATACGTTAAACGACGCGTGTAAATTCTTTGCCCATAACGCATATAATCGAGAGACCGTAATGTATATTACATATGTTAATAATAGTTATTTAATGTGTTACATCCACAGTACTTTCTCAACCGTATTCCCATTTGAGGAAATTGTAATAATTGAAAAATTGAAATAAATAAGAAGGAATATCTTTTAATTAATTCACCACAAATGAACTATGGTGTCAAAAATATTGTGTTTTAACGAGATCTATATTATATGTGCAGTACGATTAGGTTTATCAGTTATTGGGGTTATAGTTATTATTAGTTTAATCAAGTTTATCAAAATTCATCATGATGAAGTAATGATATCCTCTTGTGTATCCACGCCTACAGCGCAGAGTGTTTATTATCAACTTCTTCATCGTCATCATCATTCTCCTCCTCCTCCTCCTGCTCCTCCTCCTCCTCATCATCAGCTTCAGCATCAGCATAATCATTATTATTATTTATTATCACTTTCTTATTTACTTTCTTTGCCTTTTTCTCAGGCAAAGAATGTAAAACAAAAAAATCATCTAATTCGTCTCTGCATAGTTACTACCGTTAGATATTTTATTTATTTCCGGGAATGAGTGTAAAGTAACATGAAAGAATCTTGGGACTGTTACTCAGAGCAGTTTATGGAGAACGTAGTAGCAGCAAACTGGAGTATTAAAAAATCATTTAAGGTACGAAAACTGGAGTTATCTCAAAACTTTTAGGCGTCCAGCCTCGCAACAAACATCAAAATTGTTATACGAATGCACGGAAATACACCAAGCAGAAGAATCAGTTCCCAATGTCTCAGGATCATTATGATACTATGTACTTTGGATGAATCAATGGCAAGTTCTCTTGTCGTTTCGTAATATAGTGAGAAGAAATTTCCTAAATAAAATGCGATTCTCGTGGCGCATCTACCTGACCCAAGCCCCTCAAAATCCAACCTCTGTGGTCCTCGTTCCGAGGGGTGGGCGACAGCAAGTGGAGACTTGACTGTTGGGGTGATGTACGGTGGGCACTAGGTGTGCACCAGGACCGCTACGGCTGCCCAGAAGACCCATCGGTAACCCCTAAAAGTGGCAAAAGAGGTTCTGGTTTAATCTCCCGATTGGGTTTCTCCGCGAGGTGAGAGTGTTCTTTCAAACGCCCAAACTATGGTCCCCTTCAGTGTGTGACCCCTTTAATTCTATTTCTTTTATTCTCCCTGAACACTAGTCTGACGTATACCATTGCGCACGTTGTTAGAGTGGGAAGCGCAAGGGGTGCCTGAGTAACGCTTATTTCCCAGCCCCTTGTTATCATGTAGGACCATGTTGGTATCCGCTGATAAACGTCAGTCCCGGTAAGGGACCATTGCATGAGGTGTTACACTTCTGAAGGCCATTGAGTCCCTCTGTCTTTATACTGGGAGGTGTGACCCTGAGGTGAGCAAGGTCAAGATCAGAAGTCTCACCTAACCCGCGGTGGTGCCCAGGATGTGAGCTCGCCGTCGGACACGTTTGCAATGGTGGAGGGACATGGGAAGAAAGTAGTTGAGTCCTGTGGTCCTCGCTACTTAGTAGTAACCAGAACTGAGGAGGGAAAGAACTTTCTCTCACTGAAGCCTTTCGTCATTCAAAAGGGTTTGGATAAGATAGCTGGTCCGGTGAAATCTTGAATTCGTTCAAGAAATGGCAGCAGTCTGCCAGGCAGCATTCCTCTTGAAGGTAAAATTATTAGGCAGCTATTCGGTGATAGTCACTGTCCATAAGGGCCTCAACTCCTCGCGCGGAGTGGTTAACACCCGTGCCTTGGAACGAGTCGAACGAGGAGGTTTTGGAGAACCTGCAAGATCAAGGTGTGACGGCTGTGTACCGCGCGTGGCAAAGACACCGAGTATATCTCTTAGAGCTCTAGCGGGTCTAGAAGCTTCACCTGTAGCAAGCTGCACTGCTATGTAAGTTTCGGTAAAAGCCACAAGCAGTGGTTGTAATCGTAATAAGCTTTTATTTTTACCTTCAGCATTTTCACAGCAATGCATTGAATAACGTGATATAGTATCTTAAAGTACAGCAGATATTAACAGTAGCCCTTCAATAATAATGAAAGCTTTAAACACAAATATATGATTATCCTCATTTCTCTCTACCTGGAGTAAGAAACGAAGATAAGAAATCAGTGCTCTTCCTTCCAAATAGAAAGTTCCAAGATGTTCTTCCGCCAAACCACAGATCATCAAACTGCTATAAATTGAAAACTTGAATCAACCAAATGCCTATGGCGAAGCGGTTCGCTAGCACTCCAAGAAATTAGGTGGCACATTAAATCTCATATGCTGCCATTTCTATCTCGGCTTCACCACCCGTGAATTCAAATCGTGTTTTTCCCATTCATATATTGGTATCGGATTTTTTGTAGAATGCAATACTTTACCTATTTACTATAAGAACATAGTAGAGAAGGTTAAAACAATGAACTTTGACTTTCCATTTTAGAAAAGTGTAATTATTGGAAAATTCAAGTCAATACCATCGTGTGTCTCCGATATGGTTCACTAAGATTAAAAAAAGCAGCAAAATGAAATATATTTAATGTACCTGGGCTCAGTTCACACATTCCGTTCATCGTTCAATATGACTTGACGTTGGAGGACGTAAATTAAAAAAAAAATTAACCGTTCTCTAATGTCTTACTTCAAAACCTATACATAACATTAGTCAAGAAAATAAATTAAATTTCTTCAATCTCAGAATACATTAAACGAATAAAATGAAACTTATGCAAGCGTATGTCAGTCATGTGTTACCTAAAGCTGATGACCGAATATGCGTGTGCCCGCCTCGGTAGCATGGTGGTAGCATGTCTACCTCAGGTTCAAGATGTCCCGATTTCGCTGTTTGGTCAGGGTCAGATATCTGGATAAGGTTTCTTCCGGGGGTTTCCCTTATCCTGAAAAGACGAATGTCGGGTAACCCTAAGCTCTATGGGTCCTGGGCACATTTGAGCAGCATTTTACCTATTCCATTTATCGTAGGATATGACTGAATATCGGAGAGTCTAAATTACAAAGAAAAGAAAGAAAAAAAAAAAGAAAAAGGATGTGTTGCAGAATTTATGGAGGAAGCCATGTAAGTGAATAGCACGGCTCATTTGGACTGTAAAAGTCTCCAAACTAAAACTGAAATGATATCAGCAACTCGTATCCACAAATATGTTTTTAAAACATAAGAGGTCTTATGTAATTACTTTGTGTACTTTTCTCACAAGCCTAACGGCAGCAAAATTGCCTCTCATGCTTGCATTTCTCTATGTTTCGTATAATACAATTAGATACAAGTTCCAACTGAAAATTCAACAGAACTCAACAACTACAAGTAATTGTTAATGTACCCATGTAAAAACGTTGCGGTAAACTTGAACATATACTCGTTTTCGAGGAATTCTTATTTTCGCACAGAGTTATTTGTTCGCTAGAAAATTCCTTAGCATGTATTGTAGCTAATATTCACTTTGGCACAATGAATAACAATGAAATATAAGCTAAATATACACAGAACATGATTATAATTTTGATAAGAAGGCGTAAAGGACTACCAATTATTATCTGCACAATAAAATATGCATGCAGAGCCATCTCTCGACAGGAAAACGCGGTCGGCAAAAAGGATACGTTAAACGACGCGTGTAAATTCTTTGCCCATAACGCATATAATCGAGAGACCGTAATGTATATTACATATGTTAATAATAGTTATTTAATGTGTTACATCCACAGTACTTTCACAACCGTATTCCCATTTGAGGAAATTGTAATAATTGAAAAATTGTTCCTACTAATATAGTGTCATGTAATGGAATTAATATCTTATTTTGGAATATTCAATATTTAGTAACTAAAATTGATTATATTTCAATCGTTCTCGGTGAGTTAAGGGTTAACGTGTTATGCGTTGCGGAGCATTGGTTAAAATATGATGAAATTAATCTTATTAAAATAACTGGCTATTATTTTTCCAGTTGTTATTGCAGGTCTAATACTGAACATTGGGGTACTGCCATTTTCATTAGAGATGGATTGCTAGGAAAAAGTATTATTAATGTTACCAGTCTTGCTCAACAATCTGTCTTTGAGATGTGCACGAGCTATATTGCCTCTCTTAATTTGCTGTGTGTGTCTTTTTATAGAATACCTGATATTAAAGGTCTTACGATAGAGAATTTTCTCAGAAGATTCTATGACTTTTTAAATACAGTTTATAAATTTCGGACTAATTTTAGCATAGTTCTATGTGGTGACTTTAATATAGATTTTCTTGAAAACTCGAATGCTATTAGCGAGTTTAACAATACACTGGACAGTTTTGGTCTACGACTGACTATTAAACAGCCTACAAGGCCAGGTAGAAATGGCAGTTCTGGATCTTGCCTCGACAATATTGTAACTTCCATTCATACCGATAAATGTAAGGCCAGTGTAAAGAACGCCATTCTATCAGATCATGATGCTATTTTTTATTTTAACAATAAGTATGATTTTAATAATGACATGCATGATAACCTAAATCTTATGCGTCTGATAAATGATTTAATTGCATATAATTTTTCTGCCTTTTTAGACAAATATGTTGGATTGAGTTGTATAGCATTGGCAATTATAGCGAAAAGGTCAAACATTTTTTCAATTCTTTCTTAGAGATGGTAGAAACACATTTTCCTTTAGGATTTAGTGCTGTTAAATCCATTAGGAAATCCACAAATAAATGGAACACATTTGAACTCAGGAACTTGAAACTTGAATGTTTATATTACTATGATATGTATGCACATTTTGGTTTCGCTGACTTAAAAAGCAAATGTATAGAAATTATAAAGAAATATAAAAATATGCTTAAATGTACAATACTAAAATATTGTTCCTCATTAATTAAAAACAGTTCAAACAAACCAAAATGCATCTGGTTTATTGCATCTATGTTTATAAACACAGTGCAAAAAGCAATTATATTCCATCTGATTTGACTGCAGATACTTTTAATTTATTTTTTATCAATAAGGTTTAAGACATTGCTATCTCTCTACCTCATAGTACAAATAAGACACTTTTCTTTTTGGACAATCTGCCTAAAGTAGATTCCAAATTCAAATTTCACCACTTGAATGCTGAAGATGTTCATTCCACTATTTGGACCCTAAATAACAGCACTTGTCTTGATGTATATGTACTTAACTCAAAAATACTTAAAATAGCATCCACATATATTTTTGGGCCTTTATCTGATATGTTTAATCTTTGTTTGGATACTTGTGAGTTTCCTGATGTTCTTTAATATGCAAAGGTTATACCTGTACATAAAAATAGGATAAGTATGATCTGGTAAATTACAGACCTATTAGTACATTACCAATTATGTTCAAGGTCTTTGAAATTCTATTAAGCAAACAAATTACCAAATGTTTTGAAGATAACTCATTGTTTTCAAATAGTCAATTTGGATTTCGAGCCAAACGCAGTACAATTGATGCCGTCGTTTCTATTTTAACCAGATGTTACTACAGTCTTGAAAGAGGAGATGTTGTACATAGCCGATTTTTCGATATGACAAAGGCCTTCGACACTATTTCACATGATACTTTGCTCAAGAAACTAAAATACTATGGTTTTAATGATGATAGTCTGAAATTAATCAGATCGAATTTGTCACACACATACCAATCTGTATATCTTAATGGAATATTTTCTAACTTTGTAATGGTGAAACACGGTATCCCTCAGGGCTCCATACTTGAACCCTTGTTTTTTATCATATATATATAAATGATCTGCCATATAATATTCGGGAAGACTTGCCTAAGGACATACCTTTATGCAGATGATTTAACAATTAATATTGCTTTAAATGACAGAACTCTTGAGTGTTCTACAATAACTGATTTGTCTAACAGAATTGAAAATTGGTGTAAGCATAACAGCCTATTAATTAATAATAACAAAACTGCTGATGTTACTTTTAAAATTAATTCAGATGGTTCTGGCTCTCTTGAATCTGTTAAGTTTTTGGACAGTAGTCTTGAATCTTGTCTGGGTTGGCGCACTCATATTGAGAATGTTTCTGGAAAATTAAGCAGAGGACTTTTCTTATTACGAATTTTAAGGAAATACTTATCTTTGAACTCTCTAGAAACTTTTTATTTTGGATGCATAAATAGCCATTTGAGTTATGGCATTTTACTATGGGGAAACCATGTTTCATCTAATAAATTTTTGTACTTCGGGAGAGAGCTATTCGACTTAGGTGTGGAGCATCGTCTAGGACATACTGTAAACCGTTATTTATTGAGTTTGGCGCATTAAGCATGCCTTCTTTGTTTATTATGAATTGTCTCTTATATCTTAAGATGAATATAGATTTATATACATTGTGTTCTTCAGTTCATAATTACTCCACAAGGAACAGTGCTAAAATTTATATTGCTAAACGCAAATACAGTAAAGTTCAACATTCATTTGAAATTACATCTTTAAATCTATTTAATAGTCTTCCCAACAATGTCAAAGTTCTGCCACCAGTGCTATTTAAAAGAAAAGTTAAATCTACACTGCTCTCAAATCCTATGTACAGTATTACAGGGTTTTATAACAGTAATATGTTCTTGTAATGTTTTAATGTTATTTATTGGTATGTATTTTTGACGTTGATATACAACCTTTGTATTGTCTTGGCAAATACATCATATCTATCTACCCATAATTCACCTGGCGTTCTGGGAAACCCCTCCCCAAAACCCATGGATCAGGTAGGTCGGCCATGGGAATCGATCACGGGCCTCACGAATGCGGATCACAGACAAAACCGGCTGAGCCATCCTGCTTGATGGGCTCTTTTTAGACTCGGGGAGTCCCAAAATACGTATTTCTGGTGAAACCTGGATATGGGATTTCTGGGTGGAATGCAATAGGACTTTCCAAACTTGCTACAATATAACTTATAACACTTATAACACTTGTATAGTTACTATAAGTACCAGACAGTAAAGATGTATATAAAACTTGTATAGTTACTATAAGTACGTTACAGTAAAGATGTATATAACACTTGTATAGTTACTATAAGTACCATACAGTAAAGATGTATATATCACAATATTTGAGCAACTAGGTTCAGTAATTGCATCTAGCTTATAGCATGCACATTGTAATGTGTCTTACATATAACAATTGTTTTTAAAACACATACTTGGTTAGAACGTTTAACGTCGTGTGGCATAGATGAGGATATTATCTATTTTATTTTGTTTTATTCTGCTGTACTTATTTATTATTACTGTATTTATTATCGTAAATTACCATAAAGCCTTAGCCACAATAAGCGAAATAGTTGCCTGCTGAGAAACTGCCGACCCGGCACGAACTAGCTGTTTATATAGGGCACGAACACAAACCACTCATTCTGGAAACGGATCCTCTTTGAAACGGTCCAAGAGAATCTTCTGGAGCCGGGAATGGCATACAAGGGCTATTGTTCACATGGGCCACTGTTCAGAGAACAGTATAATAATGTGAATGCCAGCTGTGAAATTGTAAGAAATAGAAAAGTCATTTAAATTTGCCACAATGGCCCAACTGCCCCATCTTTGGCGTAAGCAGATATCCCTTCGTGCGTTAGGACAGTTGCAGAACGCCCAAGGGGAAAGTTCAACTAAATGCACGGCAGTGGCGTACTGAACTTCCCTCTGCTCCTCTTGCTTTTCAGCGAAGCGGTGCGATAAGAGGCACTTTCTGGTGCTAAACTAGCAAGCGTACTCCATGATATGAGAACAGAACATTGTAATCAACAAAAAGATATTATGTCTTCAACTTTAGCTACAGATTCTTTATTTACTACAGAATAAACTCAATTTTTGGATCGACAAATGACTGAAAAGTGTTTGTATGACATGTCAATATACACCCATAGCTACTATTTACATTCTGTTTAGGATACTATTGTCTAAGGTTACGGACTCTATGTACTGCAAAGCGCCGTCAGAAAAACCCTGCTCTTATGTTTGTACGACTTTGCTAACGGTGCTCTGAAATGCGTAGTCCGTAACGTAGGATAATAGCCCCCTAAACAGAATGTGCCCGCCTTGGGTGCGTAGATGGTAGGTAGCCTGTCTGCCTTACGTTCATATGTTCCGGACTTCGAATCTCAGTCAGGGGAGTTACCTGGATAAGATTTCTTCCGCGATTATCCCTTATACTGAAAAATGAATGTCGGGTAACTAAGATCTACAAACCCTGGGCTCATTTGAACACCATTTCACCCATTCTATTTATCGTCCGATATGACTTCACGTTGGAGGACTTAAATTGAAAAAAATAAACAGAATGTAAAAAGTAGCTATGGGTGAATACAGACAGGTCATATAAATACTTTTCAATCATTTGTCGATCCGAAAAGTGAGTTCATTCCCTCGAAAATAAAGAATCTGTAAGTAAAGTTAAAGACGTTGTAATATATTTTCGCTGTTTACAGTTTTATTTTCTCATGTCATGGTGTACTTCGCTAGTTTAGTCCTGAAAAGTGCCTGTCATCGCACCGCTTTACTGAAAAACAAGAGGAGAAGAGGGATGTTCGCTACGTTACGGCCGCGCATTTAGTCGAAATTTCCCCGTAGTGATCTGCAACTGTTTTAACCCAAGAAAGGAAATCTGCGTACGCCAAAGACGGGGCAGTTGAGCCACCTTGCTTATATATATTGTGACTTTCTGGGTTTGCAGAATTAAAAGTCCAATTTGCCAAATTCTAAATGCTCTTTATTTCCGTAGAAATATGTCTACCGCAGTTGTGGACGAAACGTTTGGACGTTCATACGCCAACAGACCACGGCAAAACAACCCGGAAATAATTAATGGTATTTCCGTAGAAATACACTATTCAATTCTCACGTAACGACATTACGTCACATACACAATACAATCTACCAAGGTCGATGACCACACAAACAGCGTTCTGATTACATCTGTTTACAACACTCCTGTTACAACATCTGCACAGCTGTTTACTCTCCTGTTTTACTCCTCTGGTCTGTCACAATCTCTTATATATATATATATATATATATATATATATATATATATATATATATATATATATATATATATATATATTGATAATTTCTATACTGTTCTAAAACAAACCAGAAACCGAATAATATCTATCAATCAAGAAGTCACTAATCTCTGTTTCATATAACCTTGCCACGCTGACATGTATCACGACGCGTGCAACTGCCTGCCTCCTCACCCTAATTGGCTAATGCTTTCGCGCCATAGGCCACAGGCGGTGCCTTCTCGTCACATTTAAACCTGCAGTAAACGTCATAATAATTGTCAGGGAGATAGATAAAATCATACAAATAAGAATATGAAGGCATGCCAAATTACAAGTTTATAATGAAACTGAGCAAGTTGAAACAGAATGAATGCGCAATGAAACTGAAACAAGTTTATAATGAAAGGCCTTCGGCCTTTTCCACTGGGATGTTTTAAAACCAGCACACATACCTTACAAGAATGTTTGTCTTTCAGTCTTAAAAGTCGTGTCACGCCATACTTGTCGTGTGTCCTTCATTCACCCAAGTCTCGTCAAGGTAGTATATTTTGCGATTTGTATCCCGGTACAGTCTGATTGTCCTTAAATAACGTTTTCGTCACACAGCAATATCGCCCCTGGAGTGGTAAGTTTTCCTGTTGTCTCAGTTTCATGTAGCGATGTTCCTACGCATCTAACACTCACACCTGTAAGTTCAGAGCAAAGCTGTTCGACTTCTCTCACTGACAAAGACGAATTCTTCTCTGTGAGTGCATTAAACACATGCACCACAATTCCTTTTTCGCCGCTTTGTAAAGGTTTTCCCTTGCGATGCTTCAGCGAAAAACTGGCGGTAGACTCTGCCATGATACATATAATAAGTACACGTGCAATAAACGATCAATAAACTAATTTAGCTCTCGCACTCGGCAAACCACACCTTCGAATGGCGATATATGACCAATACAGTTCAAAACAAGGTCAGTGATAAAAGTCATATAAACAAATAAGTCATCACTACCGCTAAATCATGTGCTATCGTGCCATGTGCTTGAGAGCAAAGAACCTCCTCTTTACTTCGTTTAAGAGTTAACATGCATTTCAGACAAATAAACTCTGTTGCGTAATATATTTAATTCAAACAGTTACGAAAATATGAATTTGGCAATTCTCTTCCAACATATAAAGATATATCACCATGTTAAATAACGAACTAATTTTTACCGCGCAACAGTCTATACTACTATAGCAGCCAATGAGAGGTGATAAGGTCACGTGCCGTTTATAGTTACGGGGCAAGCTTATGTGAAACAAGGATTATAAATTTCCATTTATCTCACTTATCTGTGTCGGTAAGTATTTTATCTACGCTATCTTTATTTGCCGGCTCTTAGTGTACACAAGCCGCGCTATCGTAGATAATGGGTTCGCGACCATATTGTATTTATAAATACATGTTCTATATTGCTAGCCAGAGAGAGAGAGAGAGAGTGAAAGAGAGAGAGAAAGAGAGAGAGAGTTAGAGAAAATTTAATACAAATATATTCGTTTACGAACTGATGCATTAAAAAGTTTCCAGAACTCAATTGGCTAGAAGGCCTACAGAAATCATAATGGGAAAGTGAGCTATAAAAATTAATACGTTTATTTTATTACATGTGTAAACCTCCAGATGCAATTGCCGCTTAGAGGGTGTTTAATACTTATTCACTTATTTAAAACATATGGTGGATAATCAAACCCAAGTCGAGGAGCCGGATCATGTTGCCCTCTGCATAGGATATTGCGTTAGTTATGCACCCTAATAACAGAATCTTTTGCAAACAGCGAATACTTCATTAAAACTTGCCTCTGTGAGTGTTTTCAAAACCATGCCGCAGCGGGGAAAAGAAATGTGTAGTGTTTAACGCCAGCTTTTACTACATTTGGCACTGCAGGCGATGACACTGATGATACATGAGATGAAGTTGGCGGGAGAAACTGGAGGTCCCGGAGAAAACCATCCCAGCGCCATGTTGTCCACCACAAATATCACTTTGTGGTCTCCTGGGATCGAACCGAATGGTGAGAGCCGAGCGATCTAATAACTCGGCAACAGCGCGGCCTCCAAGAGGTCCCGAGTTCGTATCTCGGTCAGGGTGAGTTACATGGATAAGGTTTTTTCCGGGGTTTCCCATATCCTTCAAGGTAAATGTCAGGTAACTCTAAGCTCCATGGACCTGGACTCATTTGCGCATCATTTCATCCATTGCATTCACCGTCCGATATGACTTAACGTTGGAGGACGTAAATTACCACAAAAAAGCGGCCTCGCAGCGGGGAGTAATTTGCTGCCCGTATTTGATTGTCTCCCAACCTGTTTCAAACAACAAAGGGGCATTTATTAAAATCTGTCTTTGCAAGGAATGTGTAGTTCGGGCGCTGCCTTTGATGAACTCTCATAATCGTTTTGCAGCACAGGTTCTCCATCCTCAGTCCTTTATGCGCGGTTGCAAACTTCTAACATTAACTTTTGCAGTTAATGAAACAGAAAGATTTGGAATTCGGAAACTTAGCAACTGAGAATTCACGTGAAGTCAACATCTGACAATCATTTCCTCAAAATCTGGGTTGCCATTGACTTTTAAGGACAAAGATAGAGATGTTTCTACCAAGTATTTGACTCCGGGATTTGGATGTTTCAGGGTACGACTATACGGCCACTTCATGGAGTGTAACGGGACGGTTGTGTCGGTCGACGAAGAGCAAAACGCATTTTACACTTTGGTGGTGTTAAGTATGATACGCCACGTATCGAGCCACGATCTAAGAACATTCAGTACGTTTATTTAAATCGGTAGAGGCCAGCTGGGATGTAAGTTTTTGAGGTAAAGGAACCTGAGTCATCTGCACACATGATCATAGCTAGTGTAGGTAAAGTTGGTAGGACGTATGTGTATGTACTCATACGAGGGTGGGTCAAAAAGTAATGCCTATGTATTTTTTCCTTAAATAAGTAAGTTATGTGAAAACTTTGAAATTGGCGCAATTCCTCAAACCTTCTTCTCCAGTCCCCTGCAGTGGTAACTTCATAAGTCAACAGGTGGCAGCACTGCATCCTCTTGCAAAATGGCTGACATCGACATTGGTATTAGACAGCGTTCTGTGATTGAATTTTTGACTGCGGAGGGTGAAACGCCAATTCGCATTCACGAAAGGCTAAAAAATGTGTATGGTGATGCAACGGTGCATGTCAGCACTGTTAGACGATGGGTTCGTCACTGTAACGAAGCTAAGGGGCAAACAACATTGGCAGATGAAATGCGAAGCGGCAGGCCGGTGACTGCAGTGACTCCATGCAATATTCAGCGAATCGATGACATCATTCGTGTTGATCGCCGGGTAACAAGTGAATTGTGACGCATTACCTCCCTCAGTAAAGGCAGTGTGATGACGATTATTCAACAACTGGGTTACTCAAAAGTTTGTTCACGTTGGGTACCAAGAATGTTAACCGCCCAAAACAAAGAAACAAGGAAAACAATAGCCTCCGAACACTTGCAGCGTTTCAGTTTGGAGGGAGAGGAGTTTCTGGAAAAAAATTGTTACTGGAGACGAAACGTGGGTTCATTTTTTTGAACCTGAATCAGAGAGGCAGTCAATGGATTGGCATCACGCAACGTCACCGAAGAAAAGAAAAAAAATCAATACTCAGCGGTCGGCAGGGAAAGCTATGGCGACACTGTTTTGGGATGCAGAGGGTGTGCTTATGATTGATTTTTTGTGGCAGGGAAGCACAATAAATTCTGTCCAATATGTCAGAACTCTCAAAAAGCTGAAAGCACGTATTCGCCGAGTTCGCTCAACAAAAACTATGGCGGATGTTCTTCTTTTGCATGACAGTGCGAGACTAGGCACACCAGCCGTTACACCACTGCAGAAATTGGGATGACAAGTCTTACCTCACACCCCATAGAGCCCTGACCTGGCACCATCAGACTTCCATCTGTTCGGGTCACTAAAGGAAGCTCATTGTGGGATTCATTTTGAAGATGAGGAGGCTGTGAAAACGTCCGTGCGTCAATGGCTTAGGAAGCAAGATCGTGTGTTTTACCACACTGGAATACATGTCCTAGTTAAAAGGTGGACAAAAACTGTGCAAAAGGACGGAGATTATATTGAATAGCGACAAATTAATCGTCAATGTTGTAGTTTTCGAGCTATGTAAATAGGATTCAATTTTCTTGGGAATTAAAAGAGCAAAAAATAGGAGGCATTACTTTTTGACCCACCCTCGTAGATATAAACGAACGGTTGTCCAGTGTTGGTCGTTGAGGCACACGAGCAGAAGCAGGTGTAGAAGTGGAGGTTGTATGTTCCAGTTTAATGGAGAAAGTTGTTTCTTTACTGAACAACTTGGGAAGAAATGGTGTAAAACACTTCTCTACTGCATGATTAGCCCACCAGGGTCCCGTTTTAATTGAAAAAATTGATCGTCAAGGCGGAGTTTGTTACCAAAGGGAAGTTAAATATATAAAGTACTTTAGACACTCCATACACTTTACATATCTCAGTTTTTCACGATAAAACATGTAATCTTAATAAAGGAAATCCTTCTACATTGTAAGACGTTCTCTTGAATTTATTTATCTTGTTTGTCCTAACATTTGGTGCATATAATACATCTCTTCGGTCTCATATTTTTATTTTTCTGAAAGTAATTATTAACATTTAATGAACATTCTGAAATAAAGTAATGAAAAAGTTAAAAAAAGTAAGCAAAATCAACAAAAAGGAAAAGATAAATTAAATATTGGAAAGAGTTTGTTCCAACAGTTCTTTTCTTCGGTAACTAAACAACATTAACCACTATGCTTGAAAAACTGTTAGAAAATTGCTAATAGTGTTCAAAAATTATCATGCACTGCATTCATTCCTTACTTTGAAAACAAGTAAAAAACATAAAGTGCGTGCATTAGAAAGCTGATTGGAGATTTTGTCTGGATTACTGTATGTATGACAGTTATAGTTAGTTAAGTGCAGAGGTTCTACTCCCATCAGACCTGGACCCGTAGGACCAAGGTCCCAGGCCTCCTTCTACCCGGGAGCGATGGATACTCCGGGACTCTTTTCATAGGGCAATACCTGATTTCTTAAAAAGCCCTCCCCCCACTGAGTACAACGTCAAGACGGAATGGAAGTTGATACGCCACTTACGCGCGTCAACCCCGCAGGGAAGACTACCGAAAACCTCGGTGGGGCCGCCTGGTGAACTAGCACACTTTCTACTAGCGCTGCAGGCTAGTACCCGGGACTTACGAGGCAACCCTCTACCCCCTCCGGGCGGTCGTAGCTTGGCTGCAGGTACCCAGTTCCTCGTGGGTGTCGAGAACACACTACCTCCTCGAGTCCAACCCAATCCGAACAACTCCCACTTAGGGAGGGGCTCGAATGTTCTGCCCGAGGTTCCTCCAGTAACACCATGCATAATGGCAAACCTGGAACTCTGACCTAAATAAACTCATACCATCACGGCACTTGAAAACTTAAATTCAATTCAAATGTCCCGATCTCGATTCCCGCCTGGTGTGGGAACATTTTTCTTAGCCATTCCCTATCCCTCAAAGGGTCTGGAAGTATGAATGTGCAAATGAACGTGAGTTCTTTTTTTTTAATTTACGTCCTTCAAAGTTAAGTCATATCGGACGATGAATGGAATGGGTGAAATGATGCTCAAATGACTCCAGGGTCCATTGACATTCATCTTTCAAGATAATGGAAAACCCCGGAAAAAACCTTATCCAGGTAACTCACCCTGACCGAGATTCGAACTCTAGACCTCTTGAATGTGAGGCAGACACTCTACCACCACGCTACCAAGGCGAGCTGGACGTGAGTTGTTAAGTAGTAAAACTCGTATACCCAACACTAATGAGCTTACATTTCAATGATCAACATGATCGGCAGTTGTTTCTAAAGTCCTAAAATAAGTTTAAAAATGAAACAATTTATTTGTGATGCATTTATTTACTTATTTAATTTGTATTTTATTTGTTAATATTTTGAGTGAAAAACTTCAGAGATATTACTTATTATTTGTCTAAATTTTCCAATACCTATACTGATGTTCAAATGAGAAGTCGTTATTCATTTCTTAGTTCATATTTACGCAAAGAGAACGGACTTTCAAACACATCACACAGTGACCAGCTCTTTGAAGAGTTGACTAACGCTTAAATCCAATTGTATTTGCATTTTAACACTTATACGAAGGGGTACCCAAAAGAAACCGGACTCCGAGGGCGCTGCCACTCGTAGACGTAGTGCAGGGTTCTCACACTAGATGGTATTAGTAGACACTTTCATGAAACAACTGTGAAGACTGCGTCAGTGTAGAGCTGAATGAGCAAGTGTGTTATTGTGTTTCTCTGGCTGTTGGTGGCTTACCTTTGCGAAGTCGTTATGGCAACTTTAAAAGAACAAAGAGTGTGTGTGAAATGTTGTTTCCTGCTTAAAAACTGCAACGGAGACACGCCAAATGCTTCAGGAAGCTTTCCAGGAGGATGCTATGAGCCGCACACAGGTTTTCGAGTGCTTTGGGCGCTTTAAACGGGAGGAGATGTGTGTTAAAGACCAAGCTCGTTCTGGACGCCCTTCAACATTGCGAAATGTGGAGAACATTGAAAATCTCCGCCAAAAGATCAACGGGGATCGTCGCCAAACAATCAACCAAATTTCAGCAGCGACAGGTATCAGTTGGAGCCCGTTCCAGCGGATTTTGAGGGAGGATTTACACATGAGACGTGTTGCTGCTAAATTTGTTCCGCGCTTTCTCACACAGGAGCACAAAACCATCCGCATGAATGTGTGTCAGGACTTAAAAACAGAGATTGCACGTGATCCAAACTTCTTGAACAAAGTCATTACAGGGGATAAGAGCTGGTGTTACGGGTATGACCCAGAAACCAAGCAAGCGTCATGCCAGTGGAGGACTCCCAACTCTCCCAGACCAAAAAAGCAAGGCAAGTGAGGTTAAATGTGAAGATGGTGATCATTGTCTTGTTTTGATGTTCGTGGAATTGTGCATTGGGAATTCGTACCTACTGGCCAGACTGTTGAGCAACACTTTTACTTGGATGTTTTAAGCCGTCTGCGAGAGGATGTGAGGAAGAAACGCCCGGAACTTTGGCGATCAGGTGACTGGTTTCTGCATCACGACAACGCTCCAGCACACACGGCCTTACGAGTGACCCACTATTTGGCATCTCAGAGGTGGTCTGTCGTTCCCCACGCTCCGTATTCAGCAGGACCTAGCCCCTTGCGACTTTTTGCTATTTCCACAAGTAAAAAAAAAAAAAAAAAAAAAAAAAAACGCTAAAGGGGAGCGTTATGACGATGTGGAGGCGATAGAAACAGCTTCGCAAAGGGCACTGGACAATATCAAACTTGGAGAGTTCCAAACATGCTTCCAGTAGTGCGAAAAGAGACTTTACAAGTGCATTGCATGTAATGGAGAGTATTTTGAAGGTGACTGAAGCAGTTTTGTAAAAGGATTCATTAATAAGGCTTTTATGACAACAATCCGGTTTCTTTTGTGTCTCCCCTCGTACATGAATCATAAGTTTGCCTGTGTTTAATTTTGTCTTACCACTCCTTTACCAGATGTCTGTGTGGCACCTGTGCACCAGAGAATATTACCGCAATAAAAAATGGGACGGTGCATTGAAGCATTGCTGTATTACTAATAAGATGGTGCCCTAGTCCTGATAGGACGATGAAAAGACAACTGAACTTCATTTCGTTGTTTTAGAGATTTTTAGGACACCCTTATAATTCTTACACTGCCTATATTGTGATCTTGAAACCATATTTTGCTTATACTAACACTTGAAAATGCTGGTCTGTAAAGAAATTTTATTTTCATTTCATCTGTGTAGCTCCTTTTAACTGCTATGATCTACCTGAATCTTGCAATTAATAAACAGTTGATAATTTTACATAAACCCGAGCTTACACTTCCAGAGTCTGACGGAGATCGCGGATGATTCTAAAGTAAAGAATAATTCTCCTACCCACTCGGAAATTCAACTCGGACTTCTGGTTCGACGGAAAACTTTGAACTGTTCGCCAACGCAAAGAAAGTCTCTGATAGACATGTGCTACCCTTACACAGTGCAACAAGTTCAGGAATGTGTGTGATCGAGAGCGCATTCTACACAAGGAATAGAACTGTTAAAAGAAACATGCGTCCTATTCACCCAGTATATTAAAACCGAGAAGATTTATTCACAAAAGTAGAAGACGTTAGAATGTTTTTGAATGGGCTGTAACTGAAGTGATCTGAGTGTCATAAAACTGCCAGGCAGGTTATTGGAGCAGTGTGTAACCTCCCTTGCACATCATTCTCTGGGACTTTCTTTGCTGTAGTGAACTGTAGATACTTTCACTTCAACATTACGCATTATTGTAAGCCTAGTAATGTGGTTAGTTGTGTCCTGGATTTATCTCGCATTGCGGTTGGACTTTGGACCAGAGCAACCGCGTTTAAATGTACTTGAATGAAACTGCTTCCGGTTAGTAAATTCAAGACATATAGACATATAGAAGAACTCTTATGGGGCAAAAATTCAGCTTATTTGCGATTATAATTTCTCTCAATAGGTTACTAATCTCGTTAAATAAAACCAATTACAATCCCCTCTTCTGTATTTCATCTCTTTCAGTAACTTTTAGAAGCACGCGCCCTTGGGAATTTTCTTGTGAATTATAATAAACACTGAAATTGTAGTATTATGCTTATAGATCCCAGTAAACGCTCTGTTAGGGACATAGGCACAAAATATTGGTTGAACGGTTAACTCTAAACTCTAACACCTTTAAAAACTTGTCGTAGAGCCATGGTCATAAACTGGAAAATGTACAAAAACATACATTCATCTTAGTGGTAGAGCTAGATTAGATAACCAGCGGACCTTAGCATTGATCTACAGTTGCATCTTTTGTGTATACAACCGCCAGAGGAACTGATGAAATGAAGGGACTATACCATATATATATATATATATATAGGGCTCCCGAAGGAACACTTTTCGAAAAGGGTTGGTCTCGGAAGAGTATAGTTCCCGACATCTAATCAAGCAAAATATTACAATGCCAGAGCAGTTTGGATTTAGAGCCAAACATTCCAAAACGCTGCAACTACTCAGAGTCACAGAACACATAACTCACGGGTTTAACATTCGCAAATCAACAGGGGCATTCTTGCTCGACGTTGAACGGGCATTCGACAGGGTGTGGTACGCAGGACTGCTCAAACAGCTTAAAACATTGAACATACACGACATATTAATAAAGCTCATCGCTAACAACTTACACGACCGCAAATTTCAATCGAAAGTTAACAACCACTTATCGACCCCCCGCCCAATCAAGGCGGGAGTCCCTCAGGGAAGTATCCTATGGCCGATTATGTTTAACAAACAAATTACACAGATCTGTACATCTGCGCAGATGACACAGCAATTGTGGCACAATCAGCCAAACTGGATTTCATCCACCGGAGACTACAAAGTGCTCTGAAATGTGAAATGTGTAGTGTTTAACGCCCGCTTTTACTACATACGGCACCGCAGGCGATGACACTTATGATACATGAGATGAAGATGGAGCACCGGTGGAATGAGATGGCGGGGAAACCGGAGATCCCGGAGAAAACCCGCCCCAGCGCCATGTTGTCCACCACAAATCTCACTTTGCGGTCGCCTGGGATCGAACCCGGGCCGCCTTGGTGAGAGCCAAGCGGTCTAACCACTGAGCCATGGTGCGGCCCAGGGCGCTCTGAATAACCTAGAAGAATGGTTCACAAAATGGCGTATTAAAGTAAACCCAAGGAAAACACAAGCCTAATATTCACCAAAAAGCTTAAACACAGATTCGGAAGCCATCAGCCCCCCACTCTCTATATTCGGAAAAAATATTGAGTGGACGGACACCGTCACATGGCTAGGACTAAAGATGGACCAAGGAATGACGTGGAAAAAGCACGTCCACCATATCAGGGGTAAAGCCAACGATCAATTAGGCAAGCTCTACCCCCTCATAAACATGAACTCGCAAATAAACATGAACTTAGGACTCACCCTATAAAAACACTTATAAGCCCCATATTCACCTATGCAACTCCGGTGTGCCGCCAAAACATATATACTAAAATTACAAACATTCCAAAACAAAATATTACGAGTGATAGCGAAAGTACCTCACACAGCACCAGCTGACCTACTACACAGCGAGCTAAAAATGCACACAGTAGAAGAATTGATTAAGAAATTAGCCTATGACACTTATAAAAACCTTAGAGAAACAACACAACCCTCTAATAACACGCCTTGGAAACTACACAACAGAAATAAACATACACGCACGATCACTACCTCTTTTCGAGAGAAGACTCACACATCATGACGACGATGACGACGTACAGAACTTCCTAGACAACCTAATCAGAGATGACTGACACAGACAGGCTGTTACTGCTATAATCCCTTCACTAATCTTCTTCTTATACTGACTATTTTCAGAACCCTGCCCGCACAGAGCCCTCCAAGCCCTTGAGAACAGTCAAGGCGGCCCGGGAGTCCGAGGGCCTCCCACCAGTGTCCTACAGGCGCAGAGACAGCGGGCGACTGCAGATGGAGTAGGACACACCGACGACGCAGCGCAAGGACTAATACAATGACGAACGACCACGCCGGAACAAAGGACGACCAAACACATTGTTTGCATAGCATGCTACGTACCAACAACTGACAAGCCTAGGAAACTAGGACTATAAGTATGATAGCTAATAACCATAACACTACCAATCCCTGAATAACAGGTCACTAAGGCCTGAACATTAGTATTACAATACAGATAGACTTAAACAGCACTTATAAATAATATATAAGTTACATGAATAATTAGCTCTATATACTTAACACTGACTAGCAGGTCTACCCGGCCTGAGCCATAGATATACAATCTAACTTACGCATGATTAACACTTGGTGGTGCCCAGGTTTCATGGTCACCTCAAAGAAGCAACGTTGACGCGCTCGCATGCAACGCATGTCAGCTTAGTAGATTCCACATACTAACCGGGGTGCTATGCGGGACCCGACTAAGAAGCATGAAAATAAATGCACCTAAACTAATCTAAAAGACACGCAATTAACACGTGGAGGTTTTTTTAGTGAGTATGCCTGGGCCCCTCAGGGCACAGGGACCCTCACGCTGTCGGCCATCGCACGTGGGCCTTCGCCTGTAACTGGGTTTTCTCCCTCCACGGTAAAAAAAAGGTTTGGGTACGCTTAACTGATATTGCCGCCTAGGCGGGGTTGGGAGACGCCCCGAGTAGTTGGTCTGCCAGTTCACAGTCATCCTATAAAAGTTGACGTGCGAAAGTGACGCATCCATTTCCACCATATAATGTGAGGTCATTTTAAATTGGCAAGTAAATGCCCTACTGGAAAACGTCGCGGAGAATCAAGTCTTTCTCTCACGGGGTCAAGGAACTGTTTGTGTTAATGGGATTAGAGAGAGAGAGAGAGAGAGAGAGAGAGAGAGAGAGAGAGAGAGAGAGAGAGAGAGAGAGAGAGAGAGAGAGAGAGAGAGAGAGAGAGAACACAATTGTACTCCAGAGAAAAAGAAAAGGATAGAAATGGGTCATTTCATTGATGAGAATTTCATTATTTTGTCTCAAATTCATGCTTATATTTAAGAGAAAATGATACGTAAATGTCGCAAGACTCTTTTTAAAGAAAAACAAAAAGATTTTAACAAATTCATATGGAGTTGAATAGATACAATTGATTTTAATTCCTATTATTTTTCAAAGTTATGTGCAGCTTTATATCAGGCCTGACATAGCACCTGAGATGTTCACAGCAGTAAAGCGGAATCAAATTCTATCACTAATTTATTCTATGTTGAGAAGTTATGCTGTTACTTTTGACTGGGTAATATTAGATATAAATTGATTCCTACTGGACAGAAGTGAAGTAGCAAAGAGCTCTATTCCAGCCAATGAAGGTTGTGGAAGTGTAGCGAGATGCGGTGAGCATTGGTACTGTTAGATGCAAAACTCGATTATAATTGTAGTAGCTAGCAGCGCGCGCGCGCACACACACACACACACACACACACTCACACACACACATTAGGTGGAACCACTTTTTATACCGGTTTTGCGCTCTTGTAGTCAGAAAGGGTGGAGAAGAAGGGAAATGCCTTGACAATAAGTAGTTTATTTATTGTCCTAAAAAGGCCTTTGACACTGTAGATCATACTATATTACTAAAGAAACTTGAGTATGCTTGTGTAAGAGGACTTCCTCTCAACTGGTTTCAGCATTATCTCAGTAATATGAAACAATTTGTGAATATGAACAACATTTCCAGTTCTCTATGAACAATTCATCATGGTGTTCCACAAGGTTCTGTATTAGGTCCTATATTATTCGGGATGTTCCTACGCATCTAAAAAACCTGTAAGTTCAGAGCGCAGTTGTTGGAATTCTCTCACTGACAAAGACGGATTCTTCTGTGTGAGTGCATTACATGCACCACAATTCTTTTTTCGCCGCTTTGTAAAGGTTTTTCCTTGCGATGCCTCAGCCAAAAACTGGTGGTAGTCTCTGCCACTATACATATAATAAGTACACGCGCACTAAACGATCAATAAAATAATTTAGCTCTCGCACTCGGCACAACACACCTTCAAATGGTGATATATGACTAATCCAGCTGAAAACAAGGTCAGTGGTAAATCACATCAACAAATATGTCATCACCACCCCTAAATCACGTGCTATCGTGTACGTGCTTGAGAGCAAAGGAACCTCCTCTTTCCTGCGTTTAAGAATTAACATGCATTTCAGATAAATCAACTCTCTTGCGTAATATGCTTAATTCAAGCAGTTACGAAAATATAAATTTGACAATTTTCTTCCAACAAATAAAGATATATCACTATGTTAAATAACGAACTAATCTTTACCGCACAACAGTCTATACTATAGCAGCCTATCAGAGGTGATAAGGTC
Organism: Mantis religiosa; assembly: GCA_030765055.1. Taxonomy (NCBI): domain Eukaryota; kingdom Metazoa; phylum Arthropoda; class Insecta; order Mantodea; family Mantidae; genus Mantis; species Mantis religiosa. The sequence goes on along the minus strand of CM060948.1, from coordinate 282,856,722 downwards.
ACGTGACCGGTTAGAGATACGGGGCAAGCTTATGTGAAACAAGGATTAAAAGATCCCCAAGAAATTGCAGGCATCCTGCACTTGAATACAAGCACATTGGTGTTATAAGGTCATGCATGTGAATAGTTTCTTGAATTTGAGTGAAGAATGCATAGTTATTGTTACTCTTCAGAATATAAATACCTGCAAGGAATAAAAGCAAAATGGAGTACATTGTATTACCAATTGTAGACAAAGAAACATAGAATACCTTGATATAACCCGCGTCCTTCGGCAAATACGAGAGTGGGTCAAAAGGTAATGCCTACTATATTTTTTCCTTAAATAAGTAAGTCATGTGAAAACTTTGAATTTGGCGCAATTCCTCAAACCTTCTTCTCCAATCCCCTGCAGTAGTAACTTCCTAAGTCAAAAGGTGGCAGCACTGCATCCTCTTGCAAAATGGCTGACATCGACATTCATATTAGACAGCGTTCTGTGATTGAATTTTTGACTGCGGAAGGTGAAACGCCAATTCGCATTCACGAAAGGCTAAAAAATGTGTATGGTGATGCAACGGTGGATGTCAGCACTGTTAGACGATGGGTTCGTCACTGTAACGAAGCTAAGCGGCAAACACCATTGACAGATGAAAAGGGAAGCGGCAGGCCGGTGACTGCTGTGACTCCATGCAACATTCAGCGAGCCGATGACATTCGTGGTGATCGCTGGGTAACAACAAGTGAATTGTGTCGCATTACCTCTCTCAGTAAAGGCAGTGTGATGACAATTATTCAACAATTGGGTTACCCAAAAGTTTGTTCACGTTGGGTACCAAGAGTGCTAACCGCCCAAAACAAATAAACAAGGAAAACAATAGTCTCCGAGCACTTGCAGCGCTTCAATTTGGAGGGAGAGGGGTTTCTGGAAAAATTGTTACTGGAGACGAAACGTGGGTTCATTTTTTTGCACCCGAATCAAAAATGTAGTCAATGGAATGGCACCAAACAACGTCACCAAAGGGAAATAAACTCAAAACTCAGCGGTCGGCAGGTAAAGTTATGGCGACAATGTTTTGGGATGCAGAGGGTGTGCTTATGATTGATTTTTTTGGAGCAATGATGCACAATATATTCTGTCCAATACGCCAGAACTCTCAAAAAGCTGAAAGCACGTCTTCGCCGAGTTCCCCAACAGAAACTATGGCGGATGTTCTTCTTTTGCATGACAAAACTGTAGAAAAGGCCGGAGATTATATTGAATAGTGACAAATTAATCGTCAATCTTGTAGTTTTCAAGCTATGTAAAACTGGATTAAAGTTTCTTTGCAATTAAAGGAGAGTGAGAAAAAATAGGAGGCATTACTTTTGATCCACCCTAGTAGAACTGAATTGGATTGTTCAGGTGGCTTCATTTGTGGTCAGCATTCGGAAGGTTCGCGTTTGATTCCCGTGGCCGACCTACCTTACCCATATCCTTCTTGGAGGGTTTCCCGCCAGGAGAATGCTGTGTAGGTTAATTACTTCCTCCGAATTTACTGTTGCTCCGTTTCATCTCCATTATCATTTCCCATCATCTCTCATCTGGTGGTCTCTTTCAGGGTAGAACTGTCGGCGTTGCATGAGAGGATGATATGCTCTGAGTGAACCACTTCCTCCTCCGGTAGGTCGGTTGCCGGTCTCCAAACCCAGGTCTCGTGGTGGGACTATTTCGGAATCACATTAGTGAAGCATGATTATTGGCCTCACGATGATGCTACGCCAAGTTATAGCGGTGATCTCGCTTCGATCTCGATCAGAGTCCTATCCCAGGTTATGCGTGGGTGTGTAATAAAAGCAAGGATTACATTGGACTGGAAGGTTGAAACATTTAATAGCTTTTGAAGTATTCACTTAAATCGAGAAATTGTCGACCAGTGGAAACTAATATATATATATATATATCCGGGATTAACGTAGTTGAATCTTGTACTGCGCGATAACTCCTGATTCTATCACTGAGGCAAGATAAGGAACATAATTACCTGAGTGCCTTAAATGGCAGGCTTTGATCTGTGGATAAAAGTAATAGAAGTATCTAGCAAACTGTGTAGGCGATGCTCTAACTTTACCTCTGTGATACGTTCTGAGAGAGATATTCTATGGAGAGAACTGGTGGCGGTTCAGCTGTTAGACAACAATTATTGGGGAATATTAAATGGTAGTTTAAGGCTGTTAATGTGAACGGATTTTGGTTTAAAATAGCTTATGCATGATTTAAAAAATGTTGTACACTTTAAAGATTGCTGGTCTGCTGGAGAGTAATAATATAAGATAGAGAGGTCTGTTTCTAAGGATAAATAGTGCCAAAGTATTGTTTGATATGACGTATCTTGTTTGTCATGTCCTCAAATGCTAAGTAGGAAGAAAATATGGATATTGATGAAAAACCAACTATAGAAAGTGAGGGTGAAGTTATGGAATATGGAAAACTGTGCGAGATGAATGACAAAGCAGACGCCAATTCACCTGATACTAGTGCATCATCTATCGTAGCAGAAGCAAATGGCGATACTCGAGCTAAGCGACAGATAAAGAAAGAGGATAGTGGAATTTCTCTGGAGAAGTCAGAAGACAGCTCTGAAGATGAAACTTCCGGAAGACTTCAGGAAGTAGATAACAGTGTTGGTAACAATGTTAGATCTACAAAGCCGAGTACATATTTTCCTAAACTTAAAAGTAAAACTAAGAACAGATATTACCGACTTAAGGAGGGCAGAGATACTGGCCGAGAAAGTTCAGAAGAAGAAATTTCCTCTGAGGAAGAATCTGCAAAGCAAAGAAATGGTAAAAACAGCCCTGATTCAAAGAACGGAAATTACCGACTTAAGGAGGGCAGAGATACTGGCCGAGAAAGTTCAGAAGAAGAAATTTACTCTGAGGAAGAAACTGCAAAGCAAAGAAATGGCAAAACAGCCCAGATTCAAAGAACAGAAATTACCGACTTAAGGAGGGCAGAGGTACTGGCCGAAAAATTTCAGAAGAAGAAATTTCCTCTGAGGAAGAATCTGCAAAGCAAAGAAATGGGAAAAACCGCCCAGATTCAAAGAACAGAAATTATCGATTTAAGGAGGGCAGAGGTACTGGCCCAGAAAGTTCAGAAGAAGAAATTTCCTCTGAGGAAGAGTCTGCAAAGCAAAGAAATGGGAAAAACAGCCCAGCTTCAAAGAACAGAAATTACCGACGTAAGGAGGGCAGAGGTACTGGCCCAGAAAGTTCAGAAGAAGAAATTTCCTCTGAGGAAGAGTCTGCAAAGCAAAGAAATGGGAAAAACAGCCCAGCTTCAAAGAACAGAAATTACCGACTTAAGGCGGGCAGAGGTACTGGAAAAGAAAGTTCAGAAGAAGAAATTTCCTCTGAGGAAGAGTCAGCAAAGCAAAGACATGGGGAAAACAGCCCAGATTCAGGGAATCAGGAGAGTAGCTCCACTCCAGATGATATAGAAATGGAAGAATCTGAGGATTTGGCTGCAGTCAACACAAATGGAACTGATTATACAAGAAAATGTTCCAGAAATTCAGAAAGTGAAGAATGTGATTCCGTTGCTACAAAAGAGAGAAAGACTGAACCCTCGGAAACTGAACATGAGGAGGATGAGGAAGAAGAAACCCCGAGCGTACTGCTCAAGCAGAAGCCAAAACATAAATAGTTTATCGTGCAGGAAGTTATAAATAGACAGAAAGGTGTGAGTGGTCGATGTCAAAGAGCAGAACTGTTTCAACAACGTTGCTATGGCTCCTTACACGTTGTGCAACGCTTAGAATTGATGTATAAGCTAGAAGCACATCGTGGTTGTGTAAATGCTCTCCATTTTAACAATTTTGGCACTCTTCTAGCCAGTGGATCTGATGGCGCAAGCATTAAGGTGTGGGATTGGCCACTTGGAAAGCTTCTGGTGTCATATGACAGTGGTCATAGGAGTAATGTTTTCCAGGCAAAATTTCTTCCTTTGACTGGTGACACACACATAGCTTCTAGTGGACGTGATGGGCATGTTCGTCTAGCAGAGCTTTCTTCCACTGGGGTTTGTCGCTTAACTCGTCATCTGGCTCAACTTCGAGGACCAGTACATAAACTGGCTGTGCAGGAAGAAACACCACATGTGTTTCTTAGCTCTGGTGAAGATGCTCTTGTAATAAGCATTGATGTCCGTGTAGCTGAAGCAGAGAAATTACTGTATGTTAAAGATGGGGAACAGAAAATTCCATTATACAGCATTCACTCAAATCCACTAATTAACAACGAGTTTTGTGTAAGTGGTCGAGATAATTATGTACGCATCTATGATAAGAGAAGGGTATCAAAAAGCTCTCCACTCAAGAAGTTTTGCCCGGGGCATCTGGTACGGGAAAAAGGAACGTCTGGCAACTACACTCATGTTACCTGTGCTGTTTTCAATTATAATGGAACAGAAGTCCTTGGCTCATATAATGATGAAGATATATATTTGTTTGATACAAGACAGTCTGATGAGTGTGAATACATTCACAGATATCAAGGACACAGAAACAATGCTACAGTGAAAGGTATCAGCTTCTTTGGACCAAAGAGTGAATTCATTGTGTCAGGTTCAGATTGTGGAAACATATACTTCTGGGATAAGGAAACGGAATCCATCGTGCAATGGAAGGCTGGTGATGAAAATGGTGTGGTGAATTGCTTAGAGCCACATCCACAAATGCCAATTTTGGCAACCAGTGGGCTAGACGATGATGTGAAATTATGGATGCCTTCTTCTGAACAGGAACCTGCCATGGATGGCCTTAGATGTGCAGTGTTATCAAATCACAGGGATCGTGAAGATGAAAGAGAACGTGATACAGATGGTTATGATGAAGAAATGCTATGGAACTTGTGTGGACAGATAGGGCGGGCTGAACGTAGAAGAAGGAACCAGCAGAATAACCCAAATTTGTCTTCAAACACTGGATATGGTGGGCAGAGACCTTACTCAGAAGCAGCTGATAATGATTCATACAATAGTGATAGCTCTAGCAGCTCTGACAGTGATGGGGCAGAGGTTCTACGCTCTCTATCATTATTCTAAAAAAAAGAAGAAATGGGGAAGAAAAGAAAGAGCTCATTGTTTATTATGTATTTACAAAAGGTATGTTAAGTTAGTTCTCAGATAATTTCTCCTATTTAACTAGTTGAGCACAGCTACTGTACATGTTGTGTAATGTGAAGAAACTTAACAGTAATTTAGAGGGCTTCTGAAATCCATGATCTGCTACTCAACGAGATTTTGCGACTTTGCTTCCTTCCAGTACGGAAAGTTAGTTTAGGATAATTTGTTAATGGATATGACATTAAAGATATCTGTGTTTTGAAAAAGAAAAAACTTCTTTAAAGTAAAGAAATATATATATATATATATATATATATATATATATATATATATATATATATATATATATATATTTTTTTTTTTATTTAATGAAATTCTGAACATTTGAAAGCAAATTTTGGTGCTTCAACATTTTAAGTATATGAATGTTAAAAGAGAGTGATTTACTCTAAAACCCCAAGCATAATAAAGAATTTGATGTTATTGCAGAGAAGAGATGTAGCAGCAAACAGTTCCAGCAACATCTAATGTTTGGATTTCATTGCAACTAGGAATGTTTTACATTAAGTATTTATAAAGGCATGGAATGCATGACCCAAATACAACGAATCTTGGTATCAATCTTTGTTAAAACTTGGGATTGTTTAAGATACTATTAGTCAAACACTGAAAAAAAAAAGATCTTATTTTGTGATAATTGAAGTCATTAAGAAGTTGAAAAATTTAGAAATGTGTTTATGTAGACATGAATGTTATTTAGAAACTAGTTGAATAAATAAAGGTAATCAGAAAAAAAACAGCAATTGTGGTTTATTCCAATTGTAAATATATCCCACTCAGTATTAAGCTACTTGAAACAGCCTGTTTTTGTCTCAAAATATCTTGAGACTTTCATACACATAAATCAGAGAATAAGCTCAAGAAAAGTATACCAAAATTTTATTTTGAAAATCTGGTTCTACAGAGTTCCACGATGGAGGTATGAATCAGCCCAATATAATCTTACCAATAATAAAATATTATTGACTGTCTCCAGATTAACTAGTAAGCAGTTACTTAACTTTATAATATGTGATACTGTGTTTTACCGACAGCAATAACTACAGGTTAGCAAACCTCAGCTTTTAACCAGAGATCGTTAGTCGCTCAACTTCAAAATTAGAAATCTCTCAACAGTTACTTTCCCTTTTAATCATCTGGAGGGGAATGAAGTAATATGGGGACAATAATCACACTTAAGTACTCCAAGAAAAACCATGCACAAAATAGCGTTTCCCAATCCTATCCCAACTCCCATTGTACAATCATAAGCTTGTCTGTCTGTCTGCCTGTCTATTCGGAGGGTATTCCAGCACTTGAGCAGACAGCTTATTGTGTATCAGTCCTCGGAAGAAAGGAGGAGATGCAGGTACCTCACAAGTGGCATCACAGCCACGTTGGTTCCCTAACAGGAATTCTAAGTCATAATCATACAAATGTGTCACATTACAAAACAAAACATATATCTAAGTAATGGTACAGAACGATGCATTAGTTTTCCGATGGACAAGGGAGTTGGAGAGGATGGGGAAACAAAATCCGATTATCGTTTAGTTGAGTCTGGTGAGAGGAAAGGTCAGGTTTACCTGCTATCAACAAGACATTCCCCTCCTTCGACTTACCCAAGCAGGTAAGGGAAGATGAACGTAATAACGATTAATGCTACCTCTAAGCACTCTACCCAGCCATAACAATAATGATAACTTCAATGATAATGGTAATGATATTGATAATAATGATGTTAATAATAATGATGATGGCAATAACGATGACCATGATAATGATGATAATGATAATAATGATAATAATAATGATAATGATGATAATGATGATTGTGATGATAATGATGATAATGATGATGATGACGACGATGATGATGATGATGATGGTGATGATGATGATGATGATGATGATGATGATGATGATGATGATGATGATGATGATGATGATGATGATGATGATGATGATGATGATGATGATGGTGTTGATAATAATAAATAGTGGCCTCTTTACCATAGTTGATGTTTCTTAAGGTACCGTAAATATAGAACACATTACCAATTTATTGCTTCTTTACTCCCTCCGCCAGGCTGCAATCTGGACCTTCCTAAGCACACGCTCCATGGTTCTGTTTTGTTTGAGCACCAGCGACATTTGCTTTGTAGCCTAGTAATTTTTGTTTTGATGATATCCGTTAGAGTATGCAGCGTGGCAGGGATGGTAGGGTGTTGATGTATGGAAGGAAGAGAGTGGGTGCCTGGACACTACCTTGGGGAACGCCAGCTCTAATGGGATGGGATGAGGATAAGATTCTGTCGTGGGAGACAGCAATGGTTCTGTCAGTGAGGTAGGAGTGAATGAGATGAATTAAGTAGGAAGGGGTTTGGCAGGTGATGAGACGGGAGAGTAAGCCTTCGTGCCATACGCTGTCGTATGCTCTGGTGATATCTAGGAGTAGTGCTGAAATGAACTGCTTCCTGTTAAAGGCTGGGTAAACTTCACAACTTCTGTTGAGTTCCCAGCCTATATGAGAATCATTGCTCTAATCAAAGCAAAAAACAATTATGGCTGAAATTGCAATTTTTCAGCAGAATTTACATAGGTCTCTTGTGCCAACACAAGAACTATTAATTAACAGCAACTTTATGCACTCGCAAAACTTGGAGTTACAGATTCTCTGTATACCAGAACCAAATACTTATGACAATAAGGTGGCTGGCTTTTGCTCCACAGTTTATGAATCATTGGACGTTTCCTAAAGACACTGTGCTGCAATTGTATCAAATTATAAAAACAGTTTAATGCTACAACAATTTTCTACCCCCAATATAGTTCTTGTAAACATAAGTATCCAATCGTTTAATGTGTATATTTGTAACATTTACTGTGACAAGGATCTTCATAAAATATTAGATGAACTGACAATAATCTGTGCAAAACTGAAAGACCACCATTTGTTAATTACAGGAGAAATTAATGCTAAACATTCTGCATGGTCAAGTCCTCAGACTGATGAACGGGGCAAACTTTTTTATGAATTTTGTTGTATGAAGAACCTTATCATTCTCAACGAGGGGCATAAGCCTACATACAGATGTGGTGACTCTACAACCTTTATAGACGTCAGTGCCTGCAAATCTAACTTATTACCTTTCATTTTGGACTGGTCAGTTAGTGATAAAGCTTCCCTTTCTGATCATGCCCTTATTGAAGTTAAAATTAACCCTACCATCAAAACCTTTGGCAATTTACAGGGAATGTACTTAACAAGAAAATTCCGGACAAAAAATGTATTGTGGTCTCATTTCCAGAGATCAACAGTCCGACATTCTGAAATCTTGACTCAACAGCTACATAATGCTAATAACCCAGAATTGCTGAATAGTTTTGTTAATAAGTTTATGGACATTATTATTAAACTATGTGAATGTCATCTTCCTAAGCTTTCACAAACACCTTTAAAAATTTCTGGTGGAATGCTGATCTCACCATCATGAGGAAAAGAGTCCTAGCTTGTTATCATAGATTTCAACGATCGAAGTGTAATGTTCTCTGAGTGAAATATGAAGAGATTTACAGAAAAGTGAAATCAGAATATGGCACTATGATAAAACAAGCGAAAGCCAACAGTTGGAAATTCTTCTGTTCCACACAGGTGAATCCATGGGGTATGGCATATAAATATTCCAGAAAACCTAAAAACTTTAATAATATGCTTACAACACTGAAAACTGACAGTGGAGACACGATGACTGCTAAAGAAACTGCAGATGCCTTGGCTAATAAATTTTTCCCTGACAACATGTCGGATAATGATCAGCAAAGCTTAATCCATGCTGAAATTAATACAGTACCCGCCACCACAGAGGATTGCCTTTTTTCTTCAAAAGAAGTAGATTATGTCATCTTAAACCTTAACGACCGGAAATCTCCTCAGGTCTAGATGCACTTTCAGCCAATATAATCAAGAATATCCACCTTTCACATCCTACACTCTTTAAGGAAGTTTTTAACAAATGTTTAGTACTTGGTGTTTTTCTGGATAGATGGAAAACGGCTGTAGTAAAAATAATTCCCAAGCCTGTGAGTGACACTACATCAACATCTGCTTACCGTCCCATTAGCCTATTGCCTGTTTTAGGGAAGTGTTTAGAGAAGCTCATTATTGATCGCATGCTGTTTTATCTAGGTTCCAAGAATCTCATTAGCGATCTTCAATTTGGCTTCAGACCTGGGAAGTCTACAGAATCAGCCGTCTGCAACATAGTTGATTGGATCTAACAAGTTCACAGAGAAAAACAAATAGGTCTACTTATCTCATTAGACATATCTGGTGTGTTTGACCATGCCTGGTGGCCAAAGATACTACACCAATTAAAAGTGAAAGGTTGACATAGCAACTTATATAAGATTGTAACCAACTATTTTCACAACCGAAATAGTCAGCTTAGTATTAATAATATTACTGTTATCAAACAAATGACTCGTGGATGTCCACAAGGTTCAATTTGTAGCCCAGTTTTCTGGGTTCTACAATATGATGATTTAATAACACAACAATTACCAGAAAATTGTCAGTTATACGCATATGCTGATGATGCTCTATTACTTATTAAGTCTACTACCTTTCAGAAGTTACAGACGAAAGCCAATGAAGCCCTCCATATCATTCATTCCTGGGGTGTAACTAACAAATTGAACTTTAATGCCAACCAGAAATTGGCTATGCTAGCCACTAAGAAAAGAAATTTGGAAGGTTTATCTATTTACATGAATAATAGAAAGATTAAATTAGTGGATAATTTGAATTATCTAGGAGTTATTCTAGACAGACATCTGACGTTCCGAAATCATGTTGATTATGTAGCCAGGAAGGCTAGTAAACTTCTTACTTCACTGACTGCTTTAACAAGACCAACATGGGGCCTAAACTCTTCTTCATTGAAGTAAATTTATAAAGGGGCGGTTGAACCTATGGTTCTCTATTGTGCAGGAGCATTGCAAAGTATTTTTCAGAAGAGATGGGCACAAACTAAATTATTGCAGATACAGTGTGGATACATCTTAAGAATCTTCCGAGGATACCGCACCATCTCCACTCCAGCAGCGCTCATTATTGCTAATATTGAACCAATCTTTCTTACTGGTGTATATAAGGCAAATATCAACAACATTAGAAATGGCCGAGCCTTTCCACAACATATTTCACAACTGCAACTTGAACAACCAGTTAAACAAACTTCTTATCCAGCCACCGGTGTCTCTAGTCTCCTTGAAGATTGTGCAGCAGAATATCACCAGTAGTCCATTTACACAGATGGCTTCGGATAGCTGAATGGCTTAGTAAAAATGCTAAAGTAGGATGTGCGTTTGCAGTAATCTCTCGCTCCATAGAATGCCATTCTTCCATGTTCAGACTTGCCAAGGAGTGTTCAGTTTTCCAAGCTGAATTGTTAGCAATCCGTGAAGCAGTGAAATGGTGCAACAGCCTACAATGTACCGCTTGCCTTTACAGTGACTCACAAGCAGCAATTGCAGCTTTGAAAGATACGAAAATCAGCAGTCTTATTGCAGCTGAAATAAGAAGTCAATTATTATGTAGTTCTCATCTGTACATTAAATGGATCAGGACACATAGGGATTGCCAGAAATGAACGTGCAGATGAGCTTGCAAAGAAAGCAGCAAATTCAGATCTTCCAAAGACATACACTTTATGCCCCATTTCTTATGTGAGGCAAACATTAAAGGAGATTATCATCAACGACTGGAATGAATACTGGTTAAAAAGTGATTGTGGTGTCTGACTAAGAATTTATATTTCCCAACAGTTTATGACAGACATAAATGTAAATTCGTTAATTCTAACTATGTTCTCACTCAATTCTTAACTGGGCATGGCAAATTTTCAGCTTACTTATTTCAATTCAAAATCAAATCCACATGTGATTGTATTTGTGGAAATCATCTTCAAGATGTCCCTCACATTTTATTAATTGCCCGTTTTTCTGTTTTGAAAGATACAAACTTGAATTATTGCTTCAATCCTTAGGTCACACTTTCTCAAAACCACTTACACATATTCTGATGAATTACAAAACTTATCAATATTTCATGGCTTTCTTAAACAAAATATTTCTGAAGCTAAATGATTCATCTTGATGTTTACTGTTTGTCAGCTTGATATTGAATTTGTTATGTTTTTTGTAAATTGTATTGTATTCATAAATTGGTAAACTATATTCTTAATATACCTTTGGGTAAAATAGGAATAAAAACAAATTGGATAATAAATAAATAAACCAGACGAAGTAGTTGGTGTTGAGTGGAATGCTGAGAGCGAAATCCGATTTGCTCCACTCTGACAATATCTAGTTATCCGACGACACTTACGTATCACCACAATAACAGACTATATCCATACCCTTTCACGTTCCTTCTATCAAAACCTCTCCCACAACTTCAACTCCCTCATCCGCGGTCTAGGTGAGTACGACAAAATCGATCCTGGAGAGCGCTACAAACGCCCAAGACTGCTTCTAGGCACATAAAATAACACATCAGATGGCTTATATATAACTCCAAACTCATCTTCTGCTGTATATTATCCTTCCTTACAAAACACTTCTCTGCCAGTAGAGGGCCTAGGCCTGATCTGGCTTGAGACCGAACGTCTGACATTCAGATCTTGAATGTCTAGTCTGTGTGTGTGTGTGTGTGTGTGTGTGCGTGCATGTGCGCGTGTGTGCGTGCGCCCGCGCGTGTGTGTGCGTGCGTGTGCGTGCGTGTGTGTGTGCTACATTGGTAGAAGGGATATTTTAATCAAACTTTTTGGTCTCTTTGGGCTTCGCATATTCTGCTTTTGACATATTTTGATGCTTTTAAGCATAGGATTAGTATTGCTACGCTATTTCTTTTTGGCTGCAACTCCTCGAGATGTCTTTTAGCTGAATTTTTGTATTAATTGCAAATGGTCCCACAGTGAACTGCTGGAAACCTGATTTAATTCATGTCACTAAGATAGCTTTGTATGTATTAAGGTTCTATCCTATTATCATTGGAACAAAAATTCGTACAGAACTGACTGTAATTTACAGTCGAGAGGAATTCCATGGAGTGTCTGGCACTTTGTGTTTTATGGACTTCATTAAGGACTTCACTGTAGATCATACCATATTACTAAAGAAACTTGAGTATGCTGGTGTAAGAGGACTTCCTCTCAACTGGTTTCAGAATTATTTCAGTAATAGGAAACAATTTGTAAATATGAACAACATTTCCAGTTCTCTATGAACAATTCATCATGGTGTTCCACAAGGTTCTGTATTAGGTCCTATATTATTCCTAATGTTTATAAATGACATAGGATGTTTAAGACCAAAAGGTAAATTGACTATGTTTGCTGATGATATATGTTTGTTATATATAGAAAACTCTGAGCACAAGCTGATATATGATATACAGCAAGACCTGAATGCATTGAATAGCTGGTTTAAGGGCAATAAGTTAACATTAAATGTCTGTAAAACAAACTATATGTTATTTTTATAAAATATCATACATACCAGTAGCAAATAACAAAATACATGTTGATAACGCAGTAATTGTAAGAGTAACAAAAATCACATATCTAGGTTTGATTCTAGACAGTACCCTTACATGGAAGGACCATATCATGCATGTAAAAAGTAAGATTCTTCCTGTGTTAGCTGTAATTCACAGGTTGAAAATCAAAGGATTCAGTGTAAATCATTTACGAAGTATTTACCATGCTTTAATTCAATCTCATTTGGATTAATTAAACATCTTATGGGGTAACTGTTAAATGTTTAATTAATGACCTCGAAGTACTTCAAAATCATGCCTTGAAAATAATGTACAATCTGCCCTTTAGAACAAACACAAAAACACTCTACCATGTAACTAACATTTTACCATTACAAGTAAACATAGAGTTGTCCTTGATAATATATCTCCACAAAATAAAAAATAATCTTCTAAAGTCTAATCTAACATTTGAAAGCTCCTCACATATGTATATATAATACAAGAAATAAAGAAAGCTTAACAAAAGCAACAGTGAACACTTCTACTTATGGCCTGAACAGCTTAACCTCACACGTTATCAACTTATATAATGCGCTGCCACTGGAACTGAAAGGCTGTAGGAACATAAAAGGTTTTAAAAGGAAAGTTGCTGAAAATTTACTGAAGGCATATTTTGATATGTGTCACACATTTATAGCTGGTTTGATTGATAGCTGAAAAGGTTAAAAATTAAAATGGATGAATGTCCCATAGAATATGTAGTTTTCTTTTCTGTAATGTTCTTTGTTACTATTATTTCTTGAGTTATAGTGAATGTTTGTATCTTTGTATGTTTCATATATGTTATTCTTATACGGTAATTCAGTCCTACTATAAAATGTAATATAAGTATTGTTAAGGGCTGTTTGCATTCATTTTATATATTTTTGTACTGTTCCCTAGCATGAGCTATGGCTCTGGGAACCTTTTCAGATAACATAAATAAATAAACAAATGAATGAATGAATGAATGAATGAATAAATGAATGAATGAATAAATAAATAAATAAATAAATAAGTAAACAAACGAATGAACGAATGAATGAACGAACGAATGAATAAAACAATTCATGTGCTACATTCAGCAAATGTGTCAAACTTCTGCAAGTGCTGTTAACTATGCCAATGTCTACCGCTTAAGCAGATTGCCGTTTCTCAATATTAAAAAGAACAATATCACAGGACCGATTGTCAGCGATTAGTTATCGATAGATTCACCAGGTCTAAGGAGAGGAGAGCAGGGTTTCTGTATAAATAGGTGAGTTACGACTACTCTGTAATTTATTTTTCATTTGTGCACCAACTAATAATTTAATTCACCTACCGCCACTACTTCTTAGGCTTCATTTTATCATAAAATATGAGAATGAAAAGCTTAATATAGAATATTAGTCATCAAATATCCTAAATATTATGAAATATCTTCACTTTTAAACAACGCTTTCGTTCATAGCTATTTCAATCCTAAATATTGTTATTTGTGTACAAAGCTATGGTATGAATTGTAACAAAAAGGAAGCTAGAGAATATATGCTAAATTCTTTCATCTTGACGTATTTTCTTTCAGAAAACAAAATTTTTACTGTTTGTTATAAGGAATATTATTTCATATCTTTTGCTGGGATTGAGAAGTTGAGGAAAGCAAAAATAATTATTTTGAAATAAGTCATAGTTCGTTGTTCGGGGTTAAGACTTTTATTCATATGCTTATTGTGCCATAATATGTTCATAGCATAAAATGCATAATACATGGTAACTTGAATATCACTGACACCTAAAATTTGGTGTGGCACATTATACTGTACATACCAAACATTTTATTTCCTTATCATTATTAGACAATTTATTGACTAATGCATCACAAAACTTTACAAATATTTCATTTAAAGTACTAGAATTATTTTGGTTTAAAAAGAATCTTTTTACCTGAAGATACATCAGTATCTTAAAAATGTTTACAATGATATACTGAAGGAAAAAGTTTTTTGTTTGTGAAGTTGAAAGGCAGAACTAATGATGATAAGTCAAGTTTGTTTCATTATAAGCTTTAGTTTCAAATTTTTGTTGCTCAGATTAGAATGACCACAGTCAGATCCCCAACTAAAAAAGGCTGTGTTGCGAAAATTATGGAATTCCTGTTTCCCCTCTCAAACATGGATGTCTTTCTTTTATTTTTAAACGGTAAGTACTTAGATGTTTTTTGTACTTAATGTATATACTGAATGAATGTTGTTACCAATATTTTAGGAAAATCAATTAAATGCAGTTTGGTCATTTGACAGTCTGTGAAGAATTTCCATCTCTAACATTTGAAAACATAGTAAGGACACCATGGCCAGCAGGAATTGTAGGAACGCAATATCCATCTGTGTCTGGAAAGAAGAGGACTGATTTCTACACTTTCAGTTTAGCTAAAAATACTGTATCCCCTTTAATTTGGCTTTTCAATGTAGTCATACTGTAGAATAAAACAAGCATGTAGCTTCTGAAATAAGTCTAAAATCACCATGAACCATTAATCAGTGCCCAGTAGGATACCTGAAGCTGGATAGAAAGTTGTTGTTGTTGTTGTTTTCAAATGCTAGGCTTTATCAATGAAGCCATTAGCTCTCTTGATCTCCAATATTTCTGTGTCGTGGGTCCAGCAGGTAGGGCTTCACAGGTTAAGAGATGTTCTTCAGTCTTTTCCTCTTCTTTGTTGTCAAATGTTAGGCTTTAGCAATGAAGCCATTAGCTCTCTTGCTCTCCAACATTTCCGTGTAGTGGGTCCAGCAGGTAGGGCTTCACGGGTTAGAAGATGTTCTTCAGTCATTTCCTCTTCTTTGTTGCACAGAGGACAATTTCAACTTGTATAAATTCCTATTCTGTGTAAGTGTTTGGCCAAATAATCATGTTCCATAAGTAATCTAAAATTGGCTACTGCAGCTTTACGTGGGATTTCTGGAATTTTAATTAAAATGTTCCATTTTTTATCTTTGGCTATGTTAGATATTGATTGGTTTTGTTTGATTTTATATTTGCTTTTGATTAATCTTTTTATGGATGTAAAGGGTAAGTGTTTACTTTTGTTCTGAATGAAATTTGCACCTTTTTTTTTGGCAAGAAAATCAGCTGATTCATTTCCAGCAATTCCACAATGTTTAGGTATCCTCTGCAATATAATTCTTTTCTGTAGTTTTTGAAGTTGTTGGATCATTTTGTGACATTCTTTAATTGGGATTGATCCCATTTTATATGAACTTATTGCACATATTGCTGCTTTAGAATCAGAAAGTATGACAGAATTTTTGAATTTATCTATTCTGTATAGAAGGTGTTGGAGTGAAATATGAATAGCCGTTACTTCTGCATCAAAATTTGTTGTGGGTATCCTGCTGGTTGATAGAATGAGAACAGTGCACACTTAATTCCTGCTCCTGAGTTGTTGTCCAAGTTAGATCCATCTGTGTAGATATGTAACCATTCTTCAGGTGGGTATCTATTGTTCACAGTTTCTAATGCTAGTGCTTTTAGTATAGGTTTGGAAGTTTCAGATTTTGTGACTATTTGTTCTAAATCTAATTGAATATTAATTGGTTCAAAAGTCAGTGGGTTTTCTTTGATTAAAATGTTTTCTTTAGAATTAGGAAGATTCAGATCTGTTTTTAATTCCATAACTTTGTGTAGGAAACTTTTTTGTGTTTTCAACTTGATTGGTTGTAGTAATCTTTTCTCCCATTTTGTTGTTTTTAACCGCAACATTTTTTCATGTTGTATTAGTGCCTGCTCCTCTAAAGTTAGATGTATTAGCTGGATAGAAAGACATTTTTGTATAGCCTGCAGAATAAGTACAAAAATAAATTTAGTTATTTGATTGCTTT
>CM060948.1:282820153-282835153 GCA_030765055.1 Mantis religiosa | reverse complement strand
TTTTAGTTGGTGTACGTGGAATGTAATTTTTAAGAGTTCTCAAAACAAATAAGTTTTTGCTAATTTGTAATGCCAGTTTGTCGATATGGCTTTTATAAGTTAATGTCCTGTCTATATTTAATCCTAGTAAGTTTACATAATCTATATTTTTGATAATATTATTCAGGGGCGGCTTCTGAAGGGGGTAGCACGTTTGCGCTACAACCAAAATGCTGGGTCTCCCTTTAATGTAATGGCATGTTCCATTTGGAGTTCATTTCGACCTTGTCTAGTGCAGGGGACCTGAGCGCGCTGTATTGTTTGCAGGTGCCAAGTAGTTCACTCCCAGGTGCAAACCACTGGTATACAATAGGGAGGTATAGAGCAGGACGAACCTAGGATTTGCGAAGGCAAGTAGGTGGACGATGCGGGGCGTATGGCTGCATGTGGTTGGTTAACCTAGCTGCCAGAGAAAAGTGAATGCCTAACCTGCTCGTTCTTAGATTGCGTCTATGTTAAATGTAACCTACGAGTATATAGCCACATGGTTTGTGCCGTGTTTTGAGTAGTGCATCAGAAATATTTATTTAAATACAGGTAACTTGTGTTATAAGAAGAAACAATGAATTCCATAAAGTGTCTTTTAGCACATCGTTTTTCAAACATGACCTTAGAAGAAAAAATTGAACTTAAGCGACCTGGAAGACCCATGCCGAAACTAAACATCACACGGATAGTCAAAACAAAAATAACATGTTTTAACAGGAACTTTAACAACGATGTATACGATAAATATTCTAGTGTGTTTATGAAATGTGAATGTTGTGTTACATGCTGTGAATTACTGTTAACTTGTGTGTAGAGCAGTCTGTAGTGACAGGCTTAAAGAAATTTTGTTACTTTAAAAAATTAAGTTGCATGGATAACTTTGTGAACCACCAATTTTCAGAGCCACCAGCCGGCCCTGATGTTATTAGATATGGTTAAAATGGGGTTGTTGTTTATATTCCTGTAACCAAAGATTATAATTTCACATTTCTTGGGGTTTACAGTTAAGTTTGAGTCACTAAAATATTTATTTATGGAATTTACTGTAGCATTCATATATTTTTCAAGTGCATTTGCATTTTTATCACTAATTATAATTGTTGTATCATCCGCATACTGTATTATATTGGCATTTGACATGTATATTGGATGAAATTCTTGACATAAATTTCTGGGCGGGTTATGGTATTTCTATTTACTGAAGTACTTAACATAGAAAGTAATAAAACTTAACATAATTAAAGAAAATAATACATCGGATGAATAGAAAAGTAGAATTCCATTGTGGTCATATCTATATATGACTATAGGTAAGAGATATTTCAGACATTCAAAATAGAAGGGCATTAATGAAGATGCTAGAACAGCCAAATGAAGCCTGATTCATGCTGAAGGTGGAACCTTTAAACTCCTGTATATGTCTTAATTCAGGTCTCATGGTTGTATAACAACTGAAGATACAAAAAAGTGTGATGTGTTGTATTCTCTTGACCTCCGCTACTCACGTATAGTATTTTAATCAATACTGTTAAGCTACTTATGAGAAAATTAAAATAATAATAAAAATCTTCTCTGTAAAGAATAGTTTGGGATGAGGAGATTTTCTTAATACTTTTGTGTTATTCAAAGTAAACCACTGGGAAATATTTTATTCACATATTTTGTTTCTAGGTACAAGAGCTATGGAGGATAAAGAACTATGAGTCAACAGCTAGTTAAAAGGTACCTAGTTGGTATTTTATGCTGGTGTTGAAATTTCATACTCTTTCCATGACGTTGCAAGAAACAATTGAAAATACTCATAACACTAAGGAAAATGACAGTACAATCAACTGGTGTCACAGTAAAAGTTATTTAGAATAAATTTTATTAACACAAGAGGTCTAAATTTTTTGTATGCTAAAGCTTCTTATGATTTACTCATTACAAAATTATACAAAATTCGAGATTTAACTGTATTGGAACACCACAGTGAAGCAATATAATTATTAATTTTTAGATGAGTCGTATTTATTACACAACGAAAGTGAACCAGATGTGTAATAAATACGACTCATCTAAAAATTAATAATACAAAATTCCTTTTAAATGGAGAGAACTTTACAAGCTATTTTTAGAAAATTCAAAATATGATTTCATTTGCCAACTAAAAGCTTAAAATTTGGTATTCTAAGTATTTCAGAGGTCACTTTCAAGAAAATAAAAAATAATGAAAATATGTTCATGTAAAGCGTACTTTGGGTTGAAGGATTTTCTTGAAAATCTTTGTGTCAGATTTTTGGAAAATACTGAGCTGAAATTCTTAATTTGATATTCACCATATTTGTTACTTTTTAATTCTGCTGTTTACACATACATACATGGACTTTACTGTAAAAATCAATACTCAGATCCTCAAAATGTTTACTTTTTGGGGAAATTTTGGTATCAGATTTTTAGCTGATATGCAATAGTATTTCTAATTATTATGCATAAGTTGTAAAGAAATTGATTGCAAGTGCATGTTGGTGTACTTACAGGAATGGAAGTCCTGGAATGATCAGGGGATATTGGGGCGGAAGTGGTCCTGTTGGTACGGCATAAACCACTGTCACTGTAAAAGGCTGTATTCGGGATATGAATGTCCCAGATGGTACAGGAGCTATTACAGCACCTATAGGAATGGGCATGCAAATTCCATCATGAACCACTATAACCTCTGAAGGGAAAGCTACTGTAACTCGAGGTACACTGATGAGAAGAGGACGCTGCAGTTCTACTTCAACAGCTGGCATTGCTTCATGCTCCTGTGAACAGAATATTTTGAGGATTTACAAAAAGACTATAATTAGTTAACAAAATCCATAAGTGTAATTTACATTTACTTATTTATTAGCTTGACTCATAAATAAGCTTGCCTAATGACAGAGAATTAACATATAAATTTAGAGGTTTTGAACAAAAAGTGTTTTAAAAATTGGTGGTTATTTCTAGGAATATTAGGGACATACTTATTTTTATTATATTATATGAAGCTTATAAAATAAATGTTCCAAATAAAAATTAATACTGAGAAGAAATTTGATATAGTTCATAATTGTGAAAATAGGGATAATGTTTCAGAAGACAATGCAGAACACTCAAATAGCAGGTTGCTAAAAGCAAATTGTTTAAACTTACTGGTCCCTTTAAGGTAACTAATGGCTTGGTTTGAGAAACACCATCAATTTTGGCGTCAGAGGCAGGAACAATATGTAATCTGTCTTGTG
Organism: Mantis religiosa; assembly: GCA_030765055.1. NCBI lineage: Eukaryota > Metazoa > Arthropoda > Insecta > Mantodea > Mantidae > Mantis > Mantis religiosa. The sequence continues at coordinate 282,831,878 of CM060948.1, read as the reverse complement.
CCATCAGCACCAATGGTACAGCTGCCAGTGCATTGTCTATGGCATAAGGATTTGCCACTAGTAGTGGTGGCAGTTGTTCATAGAAAAGGTGACTCTCGGTGCTCCTTAGCACTGCTACCAATACAGCTACCACCAGCGTTACCTGCAATAGACAAAGGGAATTCTAGAAACCACTTTAAAAATATCTGAAAATACTAAACCTTCCAGGTTAAATTGAAAATTTTGTTGTCCTGAGCAGTGCTAATTAAAGTTGTGGCTGCCATCACGGAAGACATTGATGTAGGAGAATATTTGCTATGAGCACAAAACTTCAGGAAATATAATGTGGTACCTAAGAATATTAGTACTCTGGATACTGATTTATTCTCAAAAATGCTTTTTATCAGTTAATGCTGAATGGATTATGCACCTTGTAAATGTTTTCTATTTTTTTTTTTCCCAAACTAAATTTGTATTTTCTACAACGTTCCTTGATGTAAGGAATTTGAGATTTTAAAAATTAATCTACATGGTCAAAAGGTTCTGTAATTCAAAATAAGATCCTAAAGATGTAGTACCTGTTCTTTAAGAGAAAGTATTCCATTCCATCCAGAAATTCAATAACCAAATTTAATTGAAAATAAATGTTTGGAGACTCCCTAAATGCCTCCAAAGGAGTTCTAGAAAAAAAGATCTGTGTTGCACTCACATGACTTTCTCTACTCTTGTATAAACTTTTCTTATAAATGCTCATTCCTATATTTATTTCATGTTAATTAAGATAGATGTTTATAGAAATTAGATTGTAGCTAATTTTCTTGTAGATAGAAGAGAAATATAACTAAGCGATAGTCAAATCTTTTAAGAGCTGCACACTATATGATGACATTTGAATTCTGTTCTCTATTTGGAAATTTAAACCATTAATAAAGGAATAACTCAGAAATGGTTTACTCTGCAAAAAATTATTTGACATAAACTGTATACTTTGTTTTGTCTATCTCTTGCAATTTACAGTTATGCAAAAGTCATCCAGAATAGGAGCACTGGAAAAGCTAATCCATGAAAATTCAAGTTTTACATTTCAGTCCTCACAAAAACATCTTAAGTATATGGTATTTTAATCAAAATTGTTACAGTATATTTTTTGAGAAAATCAAAACTTTTAAATTGTTAGGGGCCTTTTTTTTTGAGAAAATCAAAAGTTTTGAAAATATTCCATGTAAAGGTTAGTTTGGGATGGAAGAAATATTTAAAGTATTTAAACTACTGCAAGATGTGATAAAAGAATTACTGTGAATAAATCAGGGTGCTAAATTCAAGAAAGAGCAAACACTTCATTTCCTGTTAGCCTGTGGAATGCTGTATGCTTATGTTTATGAATGAATGCTGGATAAGAAATGTTGATTAACTCTGGAGAGTTCAGATCAATATCATTCAGTTGTTCTTTGCACTACAGTAGAGTAAGAGTTAATAGTGCAATGGCTTCTTGCAGTGAACTTAGTGGCGAGTCAAAAAGGCAATTATTGTGAAGTCAGACTCGAAGCATTGTTTTTAAGGTGTATATGTTCTTCAAAAATTTGGGCAAAGAGGAATATAGAAATCAGCTCGATTTCAAAAATGCTCAAAGGCTTACTGCTGAAGCGTATGGTGTAGGTAAAACAAGTGTGTCGCGCATTTGGATTAGAAAAGCAGGTAATTCATAAACTATAATTATAGTTATAGTATTTAAAAATATACATAATTTGCGAAAATGCATTTTCCAATTTTGATTTTGGCAACGGCATCATTGTAAAAGTTTGTAAAATATAATTCGCTTACCCTTACATCTAGCACCAAGCCGACCTGCATGTTGTATGAGTATGCGAGAGAGAGGGAAATATAAAAGGAGTGGGGTAACAAGCTGACAACGCTGAGTGTGATACGGCATCTGATTAGCCGGACTCCAGAACCTTCCCATTTGAAACACATAAATAGGTCGTCATTCATTGTAGATTTTGTGATGCGTTTCACATGCCCTGCTGTTTCCTTTAACCACTCGTCTATAATTTTAATTTTTTCAAAATCTCATACATCTGAGTTTTTCCTACTTTAAACAACACAGTTAATTCTTTAACTGGACATTTGTTCTTTTCGCGTTCTTCTAGTGATAATATCTTATGCTTAGAACTCATTCTACAGAACCTGTGTATATACAAACTACGTTTTTAAAAATCACAAAAGTTCACAGTTTCTTCCATCGTACTTACCCTTACCATGTGTGTTGGAAGAGAGTTGTAAGAGCTAATGGTTTGTTTTCCCTTTTTCTCAAAGGATTACAGTTTATGACTATGGTTCATGGAACTTCGGAGCAAGTACAGTCGCCCTCAAAATTATTTCTCTGTTCAAAATGCGTACATAGGTTATAGCCCATCACCCATAAAGGTTTCCGGCATATAAGGGGTTCGTTTTAGGCATGTTTTAAAGTGGCTTTAAAAGCTTTATAAAGAGTACTTTGTAGACGCAGCCCCGTCCAACGCGGCGCCCGAAATGTAAAATCCTGGCGCCCTTTTTGAGCCAATTTTTCCTGATAATTTCTTTTTAAATCATATTTCAGCACAATATTACTTTCTTGTGAACATCTTAGTATACATCCATGACCATGAAACTTGCTTTTATACACTCGAAACTGTACTCATTATTTCCTCAACGAATAGTAGACCTGGATGTAGAGTCACTTCAATCCCAACCAAGGTTTATCACAGCAATAAGTTCACTGTAGTTCACGGCTTCATTATTTAACTCTTATTATAGTTAATTGATGGAAATTAATAATTTCTCCACACTAGCCGTATATAGGCTAAGGTTTTTGAGAGATAGCGTCAACATGAAAAATTCAATACTATGGCCGGGATTTGAACCACGGATCTCGTTTCCGTCCAGTCGCTCTAACCCATTGAGCTACCATGGCCAACGTGCCGTCCTGACATTAAATTCTCCATTTGACTCTTATATTTACCCGGTAGACCACTAGGGGCTCTCGCATTCGAGATACACCGTTTGTGGCGTAAGTACATAGTGCAAAAACATCTAAAAGTAATAGTGGCGGCTTGCCTTTGAAACAATTGCCTATCGGCAATGATGCTCACTCATTTACTATTTTGTTAATGTTTGAGACTGTTTAGTTTGGCATTTTCTTTATAAACGAAATCATTTTGACCAGATACTAATAGTATATTAGAGAAGTGGGTTATATAAAACAGAGTATCTGTGAAATTACTAATGGATAAACTCTCAAGCGTTGAACATCAGTGTTTATATTTTATTTTCCTCTTTAGTAATTAGTTTAAAAGTCGGAAGTAATTAATTAAGTTAGTAAGAATTAAGTTCAAGGTGTTTAAATTATCTGATTATCTAGTAATTTTATATGGAAAACTTGTTTGTTATTTTTAATTTATTTAGGACAGTTTCAGCGTCCATCTCTTTCATCGTTATATTCCAAGTTTTCGAGTATGTGGAGTATTGACTGTTAAGCAGCGCATTCCAAAATGCCTGCCGTTAAAGGCTTGGTTATTCAACGTTCCATGGAATTCAAGTCCGTTTTTGGTGCTGAACAAAAGTACGAATTACAATGCTGAATTTTGCCTCTCCACACATGGTAGTGGTATTCCTTAATCCTGTCATGGAATGCAGAGATCCGTTGCGACGTTATGCAGTCCAAAGTGGTAGGGAACGTCCTTGCAGCGTTTGCAATATGCAGGAAGCCGACTGCGGAGGTCACCTAGGAGTGGCTCTTAAGAAGTAATTTGGGCAGTGTCCATAAATTTCGCACATGGCATCAATATCCGGGACCCCAGAGGATGGAATGCTTATGTGAAGGCTATGTTGAAGTAATGTCAACAAAACATGTTACCTCAATTTGAAAGAATAAATGATTGAGGAAGTCAAGTGCAACACGCGGTTCTAATCATCATTTATCATCAATAAGGCCTGAAACAGTTCATTATATGCTCATTTCCCAGAATATTACGACAATTTCAAGCTTTAATATAAGCTATAGCGTCCTCTCTGTATCGTTGGTGATAGCGTGTCTGCCTCACTTTCAAAAGGTCCCAAGTTAAAATCTTGGTCAAGTCAAGTTATCTGGATAAGGTTTTATCCGGGGGTTCCCCTTATCCTGAAAGATGAATGTTCTTCAACTCTAAGCTCAATAACTGGGGTCATTTGATCATCATTTTACTTACTTCATTCATGGTCCTGTATGACTTAACGTTGGAAGACTTTAATTTAAAAAGGTACGTGGTCTTATTTATTTATACATTTATAGTTATACATTTAGTTCTTTATACAGCTGGGGTAGGCCAAGTTTGCATGATAATCACATACACGCCGCGTACGCGTAATTTTAGCATCAGACTTGCCCATAATACACGCTAACACCAGATATTTACCAAAGTAAAATACGAGGTGTGTCCGTAAAATAAGGTCCCCAAGGCGCTGGAGCCGTAAGGAACGCTGTTACGCGAGATCTGGCAACACTGGCGTGTAGCATGCTTTCACCCCTTCAAATCCCCACCACAACGAACCCGTTGCAACCATTAGTCTTGGCTGGGCAGCCGTTTGCGATGGAGCTTCCTATCACTTCGGCCGCCAAGTGCGACTTGCGTGCAGTGATCCGTTTTTGAGGACAAGGGCACTACCCCCAATGAAATTCATCGACAGTTATGCGAAGTCTATGAACCACAGTGTATGGACGTCAAAAACGTACGAACGTGGGTCAGAGAGTTCAAAGACGGACGTACAGAACAGCGTTCTGGTCGGCCTTCGGTTTCAGCCGAAACAATTGCAAAAGTGGAGCAAGAAATGCTTAATGATCGGCATCTGACAGTTCGCGAGCTGTGCAACCTTATCCCTGAAGTTAGACTGCGATTGACAAGATTTTGACCGAACATTTGCATTATCTCAAGGTGTGTGCGAGATGGGTCCTCAAAATGCTCACCGGAGACCATACTGCACATGCAACGGCTGATCTCCTGGCCCAATTCCGATGGGACATCCTCAACCACCCCCCTACAGTCCAGACTTAGCACCTAGTGATTATCATCAGTTTCCTGAGTTGAAGTCACACCTGGGTGAAACACATTTCCAGACCGACGGAGATTTGAATGTTGAGCGCTACTTGCGCAACTTGGCGGGAGAGTGCTATGACAAGGGTATACAAAAACTGCCACAGCGCATGCAAAAGTGCATCGATCGCAATGGTGATTACGTTGAAAAATAGCTGTAAGTTCCACCTTTCCATCAATATAACATTCATTGGCAATAAACATGATTTCTATATTAAAGAAAGTTGGAGACCTTATTTTACGGACACGTCTCGTATTACTACACAATTATAGGTCACAGTTTTATTATATGTATATAATCCGTGTAAAAGTGGTAGATGCCCGTGTGGGATCAAATACACTGAAGCTGAATCGGATTAATGATATAATACACTTCGGGGCCCGCCTCGGTAGCGTAGATTGTAGCGTGTCTGCCTCACGTTCAATAGGTCCCGAGGTCGAATCTCGGTTAGCGTGACTTACCTGTATAAGGTTTTTCCGGGGTTATTCCTTATCCTGATAGACGAATGTCAGGCAACTCAAGTTCCATGGACCTCGGACTCCTTTGAGCATCATTTCACCCATTTCATTCATCGTCCGATATGACCTAACGTTGGAAGACGTAAGTTACAAAAAAAGAAGAAGAAAAAAAGAAATATACTTCGGAGCTCTCAGTTTTTTTCCCCGCTGTTTTATAAAAACCACGTTAACTCAAGAAAAGTGCATAATAATTTATATACAATAGTAAATGCAATAAAACATACTTCTAAGCTATAGTAATAGCAAATAAACCTGAGGATAAATTAGCAAATTCTGTCCCATGGTTTTACTTTATGGCATTTTGTCAAATTTTGTCAATTTAAGAGATTATTTAAGCGATGGCCCTTCATACACCAATATGCCACTTAAACGATTTACACCTATTCTACAAGGGCTGTTCAATAAAAAATGATCACATTTTTTTTTTACGACGAACCTTTACTAATCCTCATAATTTTGATGGTCCTTCTCAAAATAGTCTCCCCTGAATGCGATGCACTTGTCCCAGCGTTTCTGACAGTCTTCAAGATATGCTGGAAACCAATTTTTGAGAGATCCTTCAAAATCGCCTCCGCAGCCTTCACCACTGCTTCTGATGATGGATGATGGATAATGCCTCCCACGAAGGCGTTTCTTCAAGTTAGGGAATAGAAAAATGTCACATGGGGCTAAATCAGGACTATAGTGAGGTTGAGGGATGCATTTTACGTTGATTTTTGCAAGATATTCAGTCACAACATTGGCTATATGCGGCCGGGCATTATCGTGGTGCAGCATCCAGACTACTTCACGGAAATGTGGTCTTTTGCGCTTGATATGGACTTGCAATGTTTTCAGGACATCCCTGTAGTATTGCCCAGTTACTGATGTGTGTGCAGGTACAACATGCTGATAAACCATTCCATGAATGTCAAACAATGAGATGACCATAACTTTCCCAGCAGAAGCAACAACTTTTACTTTTCTGGGGGTTGATGATGAAGGAGATTTCCACACTGAGCTTTGCTGTTAGCTCTCAGGATCAAAATGATGTAGCCAAGTTTCATCAGCAGTGATTACGTTTGAAAGAAACTCCGGATTTTCCTCTAACATCAACTTTAACTGCATGTTACCTCCATTGCAGCGGTAGGCGATACTGAGCATGTCTGAACTTGCCTGGTTCTCACAGGCGGGAACCAGGAGTACCAACAATGAAACTACTACGGCGTGTTTGTTTCACATTAAGCTAACAGAATATAATAATATTGAATTTTAATGCGAAAGATTGTGACCGTAAAAATATTCTGATCATTCTTTATTGAACAGCCTTCGTAAACAGTCGAGGTATTTCTGTCAGAACTACACCACCAGTTAGAACGCACCCCACACCCTGAATCCAGTTAAGAGAATCCATGCGGAGATACCCTACAGAAATCTCCAACCAAGTTTAATTCTCCCCAGTACTTAATCCTCGCCCGTCACAAGACCCATCATCGTGAGGCGCTGAGCAAAGAGGAGAACTCAGCAAGATTTCCACACTGAGCTTTGCTGTTAGCTCTCAGGATCAAAATGATGTAGCCAAGTTTAATCAGCAGTGATTACGTTTGAAAGAAACTTTGGATCTTCCTCTAACATCAACTTTAACTGTATGTTACCTCCATTGTAGTGGTAGGCAATACTGAACATGTTTGAACTTGCCTGGTTCTCACAGGCGGGAACCAGGAGTATCAACAATGAAACTACTACGGCGTGTTTGTTTCACATTAAGCTAACAGAATATAATAAGATTGCATTTTAGTGCGAAAAATTATGACCGTAAAAAAATTATGATCGTTCGTTATTGAACAGCCCTCGTACGTAAAGAGAAGTCTTTCATTAACGCTTTGCTAAATCCGTCAGTCAAGGTCACCAAGACTAATAATTGGAATTTCAGGGTCGTAGGTTCGAATAATGTTCTGTGAATGTGGAACGCTGCACTGTAGGTGGTATAGCTTAGCCGGTTCTTGCCAGTTCGCAGAGAGCTTTTGTTCTCCCGGACACGTGTTGAATTTATTTGGTAAAATGGCATATACGATGTTAAAAACAATTGTCTAAGAATCCTCCTGATTAAGTAAAGCGAATACTTATGTAATCAAACACCATTTACATAAGCGCTGTAACATTTCAGAATTGTGCTACTTTTTTGTAGGAATGCGAATTTTGGCAGAAAGTTGCATCTTCTGTAACGTCTGTTCTCAACGGTTATTCCTGCATTATAATTTTAAAATATCTATATTGTGACTTTGTGGGTTAGTAGAATTAAGAGTACACTTTGCAGAATTTCAAAATGTTCTTTAATTCCGTAGAAATACACTTTGTACACCTTTGGAGGCAAGAGGATTATTTTCTGTGGGGTAGTATGAAAACCATAGTGTATGCTACTCCTATAACGTCAGAGGAGGACCTTATTGCAAGAGTACATTCTTTCAGGTGATACCGAAATTAAAGGATTGCCATAAGTAAAGAATCATGATGGATTTCAAAGGAATGTTGGTTCTTTGTTACAACACGTGTAGGTGCAGTTGAGTCGAATAGCAACGGGGTTGAATAGTTGTTTTAACAAAAGAAAAATAAGAAACAGTGTCCTTAGCAGAGTTCTAAAAGGTAGCACTTGACTTTGTTTGAATAGGGTATTCTTCGAACCCTTCATAATGGCATGAAAAAATAGTCACAAAGGGAATCTTTGGTTGAATAAAGGGCTTCAAGAAAGTGAAAGTCACACACACCCACGCGCAGCTGTGGACATTCAGTTCGTTGCTTGGAGCCGATTAGGGCAGTCCTCTTCTGCTCTCATGGTCACGGCAGACGAGGAGTAATGAGAGAAGATATTTGTCAGTTCATATGTACGTGAAGAACGGATTAAGTTTTATCGAGTAATAAGCATTTCACATACAGTAACTCTAAACAGTGATATTGGTAACCTTTGGTCGCCAAATTCAAGTTTGATGTTATGATAAAAAGAAGCAGTCATTAAACCAGTTTGAAAGGGCATTCCAGTGTCATTGAAACTATCCTTCTCATACACACTCACGCATACCATGAGAGAAAACTCATTGCTTTACCCTGAGCTAAACACTATTTGCTTCAAACCGTAGCGGCAACGTGGAATCGTGCGTCACCCATTCTATTCTGCTACAAACTGTCGCCCCAACGTGAAACTGTTTGCTCGCCAATAATTTCTGCTTCACAGGTCAACCTCACTTATTGGAGCATGTACATGAAACTCAGCGCCGCCGATGTAGGCTCTGGCTTGACGTAGGAGGTACACAGTTTGAACCCCGTTTGTAATGTTAAAGTACTTTGTGCTGCATACCGTTTGTTCGTTGTATCGACGACATGTGGAAGGAACTCTTTGATGGTCTACTGGACCCAAACCACGTGTTTGCGGACATGGGTTACTGTTTGGAAAATGATCCGTTTGCCGACCTGCACCTAATACCGAGCGCTGTATTTCATTGCGTTTTTCTTCATCGCCGTCATTTGTACCTTAGAACTATACATTTTATATAATTATTGCTACGTAATGAAAATTATATAGCTCCATAATGTTCTTCAACACGAGCCTCCTTTGACCAGGAAGTTACCCAGCTGTCCCAAAAGGGCGCCCGGCGCCTCCATGGCTCCTTCCATAGGGCAAGACCTAGAAACTAACAAGCGCCTCCCCATCTGGTCCTATGGACTCAAGACGGGATGGAAGTGGATACGCCACTTACGCGCGCCAACTCCAAAATGGGAAGGCTACCGATCTGGGAAGGCCGCCTGGTGATCTAGCACACCTTCTACTAGCTGTGCTGGCTAGTATGCGGGAATATTAATGGCTTCCCTCAACCCCGTCCGGAGACGTACCCGATCACCCACGGGTATCGGGAACCACTGTCCCTCGAGTCCAACCCAATCCGAACAACTCCCATTCAGGGAGGGGCTCGAATGTTCGGCCCTAGGTTCCTCTAGTAACGTCAGAGGTACCACGAGTGCTAGGGTTCCGCAGCGCCCGCACCACGGCAGCTGAAGGGGACGGATCCCCTCCCCTACGGGGAATGTTGTTCAACAGGCAGTTCTCTTTTGTTTCTTCCAAAACTTGTCAGGAAAATCCTCCAGTTGTTTCTGTTTGTATATTTTTCTACTTATTTTCTGAGCTGAGATCTCAAATATTGAAGAAATATAGATGCTGTTTTAGAAGTTATGTTTTTTTTAAGAAAAATAATTAATTGTAATGTGTTCTAATAAGCAATTAGCTAATTTTCAAGGTATAGACCATTAGATTATATGGTCTTGAGCCATCATTCAGCAAAGTTTGTTATCCCACGATGGTACCAGTCTCGATTTTTGATGCAAAGAATTTGGTGACATCCACTTGCACTGCTTAAATGTTGTCAAAATTACTTCCACGTAGAAAATGGGTCGAAAAGATGATAATATGATGGTATGAGATCAGAACTGTATGCTGGGTGTGGTAATAGTTTGATTACTCCCAATTCCTGAATTTTTTTCATGGTTGTTCGTGCAGTATGGGCTGTTGCAGTAGAACTTTATTTTGGTTAACTAATGCAGGGTATCTCCATCTCAAAGTTTCATGAACTTGTTCGAATAGTTGAGAATAAAGATCCACATCAACAGCCCGCTCGTTTGGAACAAACTCCCAGTAATTCACGCCTTTAAAATTCTACCAGACATACATCACTTTGGGACCAAACTGTTTTTTACGATGACTTTGGCAGTTTGGCGGGGATCAAGCCACTTTTCGGATCATCAGAGTTTTGGTAATGTACCCATTTTTGAAGGGGTAAAGCCAGACTGAAAAATTCAATGCCATGGCCGGGATTTCAACCACGGACCTTGTGGTCTCCGTCCAGCCGCTCTAAACCATTGAGCTACTATGGCCAACGTGCCGACATGACATTAACTTCTCCAACTGACTCGTGATTTTCCCGGTAAAATCATATGGTTTAGAGTGGCTGGACGGAGACCAGAAGAACCGTGGTTCAAAGCCTGGCTATGGCATTGAATTTTTCAGTCTGGCTCTACCCTTTCATAGTGCGTCCTACACACGGCTAGTGTGAAAGAACAATTAATTTCCATACCCATTTTTCATCACGAATGACAATTCTATTAACGAATCTATCATCAGTAGGATTAAGGATAAGGTGACGACAGATATTCACTCTACGTTCAGCCTGTTGAGGTGATACTTCATGAGATACAGACCTACAGCTAGTGTACGATTTTCCTAGTGTCTTAATGCGGTAATGAATGGTATCTTTTGATGAACCAAGTTCTTCTGAAAGCTTACTTTTTTGCGGATTTTCTCGCAAAACTTCGTGTATATCCTCAATATTCCATACTTTAGGTCTTCTAGAACGTTTTAAATCTTCAGTGTTTTCGTCTCCATTGTTGAAACGTTGCAACTATCGTTGTCACACTCTCACTAGTGACACCTTTTCCTTTCACGTCACATATTCTTCGAACTGCAGCAGAGGCCTTATAATCTCGTTTCCAGTAGTGTTTTGTTCATAGCTTGTTACCTCCATTTGGTGATTGTTTATTAACTTATACATGCTCACAATGTATGCAACACTAGCCATGCCATCCTATAAATAGCATTGCCAAATCAAAGAAACCAATACATTTTCCAAAACGTGAGGTGGTTTAGCCGGTGAAATCTTGCTGAGTTCTCCTCTTTGCTCAGCGCCTCACGATGATGGGTCTTGTGACGGGCGAGGATTAAGTACTGGGGAGAATTAAACTTGGTTGGAGATTTCTGTAGGGTATCTCCGCATGGATTCTCTTAACTGGATTCAGGGTGTGGGGTGCGTTCTAACTGGTGGTGTAGTTCTGACAGAAATACCTCGACTGTTTACGAAGGCTGTTCAATAAAGAATGATCAGAATATTTTTACGGTCACAATCTTTCGCATTAAAATTCAATATTATTATATTCAGTTAGCTTAATGTGAAACAAACACGCCGTAGTAGTTTCATTGTTGGTACTCCTGGTTGCCGCCTATGAGAACCAGGCAAGTTCAGACATGCTCAGTATCGCCTACCGCTGCAATGGAGGTAACATGCAGTTAAAGTTGATGTTAGAGGAAAATCCGGAGTTTCTTT
>CM060948.1:282587653-282815153 GCA_030765055.1 Mantis religiosa | reverse complement strand
GGAGTGGCGAGGAGCACGTCGGCGCCATCAACACCATCCCCTCGAGTGACACTGCGTGCCGTCATCCGACGTATGGATGACAGCCTCATCGCGGACGGTTGGGTCAGAGGGAATCCATGCCACGTACTCGTAGACACCGGGGCAGCCGTGACCATCTTCAGACCTGACGTGGCCAAGGGTTTGCCGTCGAGGAAACCAAGCCAATCATACCTACCAGCTAGTGACGGCATCGGGCGGCACCTTGCCCGTGGAGAGTTAGGCTCTGCTGCAGTTGACCTTGGGACGGAGTGCCGTGCGTCAGTGGGTGTTCGTCGCGGAGGTGGCTGAGGAGGTGATACTGGGACTGGATGCCCTCAGGAGCCACGAGGCGACGGTCGACGACGGCAGGAAGGTCCTGCGGCTCAATGGAGAGGAGGTTATACTCCGGCAACCCGAAGAACGCCTTGGAATCTGCAGCGTCATCTTGAAGGAAGACGTGAGTCCCCGCGAGAAAGGAGGTGGTGGTGACGGTGCGACTGTAAAAGGACAGCGAATGAAGAACATTGTTGCCGTGGCGAGAGGTGCCAGTGAGGCTGCTTAACCTAGCGGATATCGATCACGACGTCCAGGCCGGAACGGAGATGGGGACGCGCGAGCCCGTGATTATCGTGACAGCAATTGACAAGACACTGGAATCTGTGCCAACGCAACACCTGGGGCCCCGGCTGGAAGGCTTACTGGAGAGGGCGGCCGATCCCCTGACCGCAGAATAGCTCGAGAAGGTTCGACAACTGCTGAGACGAATCCAGCACGTCTTCAGCCAAGACAGAGAAGAACTACTGCGTCACCCGAAGAGAGTTACTGGCGATTGTAAAGACCTTGGAGTACTTCCACAAAGTCACAATGTGTTCACGTATTTTTTTAAGTTCTGTTTCTACAAAAGCCTGTTATTCTATTTACTTAATGTTAATCTGCACAAACATTTGTAGAAGTGGTTTCATTGCATATTTTCTTGTAGGTACAATGGGAATGGGGCAATACATTAAGCTTTAATTGATAGTCACATCTTTTCAGTGCGGCTCGCTGTGGAGGGCTTGAAATTTCGATCCCTTTTCATTACTAGAAGAAAAATCTTATGTGTTGTACTTACGTGACTTGCATGGATTATTCCTACAAACGCTTATTGCTTCATGTTAAACAAATACTTGAACAAACTCTTTTATTGTGTATTTCCTTGCAGGAGCAACAGGATTAGGGGAATACAGTAGGCTTTAATCAATAGTCAGTTTTTTAAGAGCGGGCAACTATGTAATATCTTTGAAAGTTTATTCTGTTTGTACGATCGAGGTGTAGAAAAAAAGTTGATGACTTCCCATTTTAGAAAACTGTAAGTAATGGAAAATGCAAACCAATAACAAGGCATACCTTGAAAATGGTTAATTCCGTGCAAAAAGGCATTCGTTATAAATTATGTGTTTTAACGGGATCTACAATTTGTTGTTTGTGTAGTGAGATACTTTCTTACGATTTACCAGTTATGAAAAAACCTTTTAGAGTGAAGAGGACTTTGAAGGATGTTTCCAAAAAATTCTGCATGTCATGAACATATTTTAAACATGAAGTACTTTAATCAAATCGATATCCATTTTTTGAGAAAAACAGCATCTTCAGGAAAGAAACCTCTTGCATGAAACAATAGCTTGGCGTATTTTCGTGAAAATCTTCCTATTACATGTTTACTTTCTTCTCGGGCAACAAGCCAGGTGAAAAGACGATTAGATATCGACGTTTCGGGAGTGTGTATCTCTCCCATCATCAGAATATTTATAAAATGTTATAACCATAAATGAAACACAGGATATAACACCAATATAAACAAAGACAAAACACTATCAAAATTCGCATTACTGAACAAAAGACTGTTTTCAGTAAATTAAATGCCAGGCCAGGAGATGGCATGAGTATAAAAAATTGTGTCAAAGAAACGTAACTGCTTAACTTGATTATCAAGCTGTATTGATCTTTGCTTCTTAAATCGACGGATTTCCATTTTTAAGGCCGGTTTCCAAGAGGAGCTGAACTGAAATCCAGCATCAGAATTAAGCGTGCTCCTTTCAGAGGAAATCGCCAAAGCCTCCTTAATTCTACGCTCCCAGTAACTGTTGCATATTGCCAAGATGGTCCTCTCCTGAAAATTGGCTCTATGGTCGTTATCAAAACAATGCTCTGCCAACCCAGACTTCTCAGGTTGCATTAAACGAATGCTCCGTTCGTGCTCGTTTATTCTGGTAGCGATGGTACTTCCGGTTTGTCCTATATACGGTCACACATTCACAGGGAATGCGATACACTCCCGGAACTTGGAAGTCCAGTTTGTCTTTCACTGGTCTCAACAGATGTTTAATCTTCGGAGGTGGCTTGTGGATGGTCCTGATGTTGTATTTGGCGAGAATTCTGCTGATTCTGCCGGATAGATTGCCAATAAACGGGATGTAGGCTGTAGCGGTAGGCTTATCTGACGCTTGCTGTATTACAGGTTTCCCTTTCCTAGCTTTGGTGATCGAGGCTTCAACGTCATATTCGGAGTAGCCGTTTTGACGGAAAGTGAGTTTCAGGTGCTGTATTTCTTTAAGTGGCTGGAATCAGAGGTAGACAAAGCTCTGTGGGCCAGTGTATTGAGAACTCCCAGTCGCTGAGACTTATGATGGAAACTATGACCGTTCAGATAGAGATCGGTGTGTGTAGGCTTGCGATATACAGCATGCCCCAGTGTACCGTTGCGGTGTTTTGAAACAAGAATATCCAGGAATGGAAGAGTTCCATCCTTCTCAACCTCCATGGTAAACGGTATTTGAGGTCGAAAGCTGTTGAGATGCGCAAGAAAGCTAGGCAGAGTGTCTGATCCATGTGGCCAAATTACAAAAGTGTCGTCCAAGTATCTATAGAAATGAGATGGTTTAAGTGGAGCTGTGGCAAGTATTTCATGTTCTAGGTGTTCCATATAGAAATTAGCTATAGCTGGTGACAGGGGAGTCCATTGCTACTCCGTCTACTTGTTCATAGAAAGTACCACCAAACAAGAAGAAACTGGACGTCAGGGTATGTCGGAAGAGCTCTACAGTCGGAAAATGCTCCTTCAGAAGTTGGATGGCTCCCTGAAGTGGTACTCTTGTAAAGAGAGAGGCCACTTCGAAGCTGACAAGAAGATCAGAAGGGCTAATCAGGTTAATGTTAACCACGTTAAGTAGTTACGTTTCTTTGACACAATTTTCTATACTAACGCCATCTCCTGACCTGGCATTTAATTTACTGAAAACAGTCTTTTGTTCAATAATGCGAATTTTGATAGTGTTTTGTCTTTGTTTATAGTGGTGTTATATCCAGTATTTCATTTGTGGTTATAACATTTAATAAATATCCTGATGATGAGAGAGATGTACACTCCCGAAACGTCGATATATAATCGTCTTTTCACCTGGCTGGCTGCCCGAGAAGAAAGTGAGCGTATTCGTCGCCAGGAAAGCTTCAGGTCTTATTTCCTATGACATTTTTGGAAAGGGCATAACGTTAATATTAAGTTTCATATTTAACTGACCATTCATTTTTTGTCATGCTGCACACACACACACACACACACACACACACACACACGCACACACACGCACACTTTTTTCTAAAAATGCTTTTTCTGTGGAGGGAGAATTCAGATTATCAAAATGTGTATTTCCGGCAAAAGCACCTTATCAAATGTTTGGGTGGATTGCAACATGGCAGAGAAATTAAAAAAGTGTATCAGGTCCGTTAAGACATTACAATTTATGATGTATGGCAAATAGAATGTGAGCTGTCTAGTTGACATACACATATATAGTATATTAACCACCATTATATAACAATATAATTTGTATTAGGTTGGTGCAGAAGTTCGCAGCGTTTTTGTTTTGTGTTACAATGGATCTATTTATCGATTGTCACTTTTTATATGAAGTTCAACTGTTGTGCAGTCGGTTTGCATATCGCAGTTTGTCATTTGTTTTTAGCGAGTGAGCTGTGGACGCTAGAAAATGGACGGTCTGGTGGACAAAGTGGAACATTTCCGAATATTCTTCTCATTGAGGGGCAAAAGCCGCGCTGTGTATGGGCGCAACGCCATCGGCGAGAGCACGGCAAGAAAATGGTTTTCTCGCCCCCAATTGCTTGCTTGCCATCAATTTTCTCATAAACAACATTGAGCAATCCTATCCAGGATCGTTACTAGTGACGAGAAATGGTGTCTCTATGTTAACCAAAGAAAAAGAGCCCAAACAAAAAACAAAAAAGGAACACCCATCCACAGATCGGCGCGTATCCACAACGTGATTCCACGGGAGAGGAATTGAACAAATTACCCCAGGTTGGCAGACTATTGTAAATGAATCGCTTATTTCAGAAACCACCTAAGTGCGCTTTTTCAACTTTCGGAAAACTAAGAAAAAACTGTTTTGCAGCTTAAGTATAGGTCTAATCTCGTTCAAATATTTTTCTTTTTACCAAATCGGAAACATGTTATTGAAATAATCTATTTTTTTACATTTTTTCTTCCTTTAAGTTTTTGAGTCATAAAGTTTTGAAAAATTTGCACTTAGGTGGTTTCTGCAATAAATGAATGTATCCAAAGTGATTTTTTAAAATTATTATTGAAATTAAGTTAAACCATTATTTTTTACCTGGTTTGGTATCAAAGGTAAGTAAGAGACACACTTTGAGATTTAAAAAGTGTGTTTTTATTAGGTCTAAATCGAAAAATACAAGTAGACTACACGCTGCAGTATGTATATATACAAAGTTCTGGCCTCATTCACTTATTCAGCTTCTGGCAACTCCTCGTCAGTTGTTGGCCATTGGATGATACTGTCATAGAAGGCTTCGTATCCAACAGTATATTACATCAAGTTTTTTTATATCGTCTATCTTTTTATTGTTGATTGGGACCTAAAACCAAAGCTCTCACTGTACAAAACTCGATAAAATTTAAAATTTGTTATACCAACAAAAATGTTTATCTAAAAGTAAAATATAAACGTTTAAAATAACCTTGGTAAAATAAAAGTAAACATACCTTCCCCAAAGGATAAGCTATCTCTATTGGCAGTTTGTAGCAAAGTGAAGGCAGATGTTATTCCTCCAATGAATTCACTTGCTACCACTTTTCTCGGAGTATCCTTATTGTAGAGAAACTGCTTGTACTTGGAAACTTTGAATGGCTGCTTATTTTCTTTGGGTACTTTCTTGCCTGATGTTTCGTCCCAATTTGGCATTTTATTATATGATTTGGGCCACCACTTTTTGAAACTGACATCGTCTAATGTAAGGTGATATACGGTAAATCGGCTAGAATTACTAGCTTTTTAGCATGAGCTCTGCATATTCATCAGGAGTAGAAATCCTGTCCATCTTTCCCAAGAGACGCTTTATGCTTCCAAAATCTCTGTCACAGGAGAAAATGAGTGGCCACGTACAGGGCAGCTGTGAGTTATTGTCACAGCGAGTCGCAAAACACGTGATGTCATCAAGGCCGCCAACTGTCACAAGAGAAATTTACCGCAGAAATAACCTAAGCGACGAGCTTGGGTTCTTTCTGAAATAAACAGATTATTTTAAAGGCTGAAAATAGCATTACTGATATGAAACATAGGTTATTTCTGCACTAAAATACGTAATTACCTTTAAATTGTACAGTACCACCAAAAACGCATTTTTTGATATTTTCTCCCTTAGGTTCAAATAGTGAAGGAGAATAAGTTGCTGATTAACATGTGCGTTATGTGAGGAAGAATATATTTTTGAATAAATTGTTGCTTAACAATTTATTTTATGTGTTCAATGAAGTCATTTCGTTAAAACCTTAAGAAAACCTCTACGGACTTCTGCACAAACCTGATATATAAACAATTCTGTCAACCAACAGAACGCTCACTGATGGTTTTAATTATCCTAAATTATCCGCGTCATCGTCACACTGTTGTAATTTCCTTTCAGGTTCATAAATTATAGAAGCAGTGAATCCAAATATTGGCTGTCAGAAACTATCGAAACAGGAAGGTTAGACAATATTTCAGAGAAAGTAATAAATCTATTTTTGCAAATGTTTTCCTTCTCCTCTCACACTTCTTTACACGCAGAGTTGTTTAACCTTGTTGGCGACAAGAGTTGTTTTGTTTTGTTTTGCTCACTTGTGACCATGAACTCAACATTTCCAGTAGACAGTTATCCTGGCGTTTGTCTTTTCACAAGCTGCTCTCACACTAATTCATATTTCAGCTAGACATTTAATAGAAATGAATACCTAACATCATTATTGTGTGTATTATAGAAATAATCCGATTTGCTACATTCATGTGTCTTTTTCTGCCCACCATCGTTTATTTTTGTATACCGGGTGTTTGATTTTAGACCTACAGAGGCCGACATAAATATTCGAACGTAAACATATTTATTACTTATATTATTTTAAAGCTACGCAGTGTAAGCATATGTAAATACAACTGATACTAAATAAACTTGAGTCTTCCATTAAACATATAAACTCATAAATAGCAACTGAAACTAATTTTTACTACAAGGAGAAATAAAACAGTTACTTTACATCTGGACATAAGTATTCGAACAGAGAACAGCTAGTGTTATCATCCCCTTTCTTTGAATTACTGCTGATAATCGTTTGGGCATTGTCTGTGTGTGTTATTTAGTGACTACAGAGTCCATATTTCTCCACTCTGTTTGAAGAAGTTCTTTCAGATGTCCCTTGCTTCTGATATGATGCTTCCTCACACGCTCCTCTAGGTCCTTCCAGATGTTCTCTATAGGATTTAAATCTAGAGATGGGGCGGTGTCTTCAAAGTGTGAGGAGTGTTGTACACGATCCAAAGCCTTAGAATTTCAGCAGTATGCTTCGGATTATTGTCCTACTGGAAGTAATAATCATGCGCTAATTCCAGCTTCTCTGCACTCTTTTTAAGATTGTTTTCAAGAATCCTCTTGTATTCAAATGTGTCCATGATCCCATCTATGAACACCAGTTCCCCAAAGCCAGATGAAGCTATACAGCCCCATATCATCAGACTACTGCCACCAAGTTTCACTGTAGCCACCATGTTCTTAGGTTCCCATTCTGTATTTGGCAGTCTCCACACTTAAAGACGTCAATCACTATTGTATAAACAGAATTTGCTCTCGTCCAACCAGAGAACCTTATCCCAGAATTCTGTTGGTTTCACCATATACTGTTTAGCAAATTCTATACGCTTTTTCTGATTCATCTTATTAAAATATGGTTTCTTCCTAAGAACGCGGGCATTGTATCCAGTGCTGTTTAAAGCCCATTCAACTGTTCTGGTGTGAACCACAGTGCCAGAATGTTGCTCAAGGCATCCTCTAATCTCAGATGCAGTGATTCTCGGATTCTGCTTCAACATTTTTATTATTTGCCTCCTGTCTCTGGTGGTGAGTTTAGAAGGAGCGCCACTTTTAAGTTTATTTACAACAGTATTTTCTGTTTGAAACGTTGAATTATGCAGAATACTGTAGTTTTGCTTTTGTTAATGGTTTTGGCAATTTCAGAGAGAGATTCGTTTAGTTTGTACATATTTATCACGATATTCCTCTCTGCCATCGTTGTCTCCTTACCTTGACGTCCCATATTACCTGTGAGTTCACAATCGGCTGAATAACTTTGAGCACACTGTCTCGAGGCATAGCATAAACACAACTGCTATGTGGTAGGGGAGTGTAGAGTACGTCCAACCACCTTTCTCTCTGATCAATTGGATACGTTCGAATACTTATGCCCTCCAATAAGAGGAACAACAGAATACATACAGTACAGATTGTGTAATAAATACATGTAAAGCGAAATTTTAAATATCGTTTCCGAGACACAAAAGGTTAATGGTTACAAGTTTAACAATTCAACGCTGCCAAATAAATATTACAGTATTTATAGTAGTGAAATGTTACATGTTATATTATTCGAATACCTCTGTCGGCCTCTGTACATCGTGTCGATGGAGATAAAAGTTACAGAAATATTTTTATTTAATGTTTCGTTATGGAAGAGTGAGATCATATAAGTTGAAACCATGGACAAATGCTTAAAAAGCGAGTCGCTAAATCTCTCACTTTTTCCATGACTCGCGAGAAACAACCGAGTGGTAACAACTTAAAAATTGAAAAGTATTAAAAAATTCAAACCAATGACATAGGATGTCTCGGAAATGTCTATTCCGCAAAGAGCTATTTTAAATAAATTGCGTATTTGAAAGATGCTAATTTTTTTTGGGGGGGGGGTAACGTTTTATGTAACTCTTATACATCATTATATTAGCTTCTTCCTTTATGGATTTAAAACGCCTCGAATCATTCATCATATACGTATTTCTTGTGAAATCTCGATATTGACTTTCCTCACTGGGACCCAATACTTCCATAGCTTAGCATAAATAGGTGATAGAGAAAGTAAAAATTAATATGTGTCAATACAGATTGTAAAGGACCTGAGAGCCCAAATGAACAAACCACTTGTCTGAACTGAATAAAACTGTCGCATCATTTTCTCGATGGGTGCAAAGGTTTTACTTATCAGATAACTGCACCAAAGCACAAAATTAAATTATAAACCAGATCTGCCATTTTCGCTTGATCGCATTCTCCTGCACTGTAGGTTCACACCGTCGCTCAGTGGTTAGACCGCTCGGCTCTCGCCAAGGCGGCCCGGGTTCGGGTGAGATTTGTGATGGACAACGTGGCGCTGGACCAGAAGACGCCCGTGCACGGACTATGTGTAGCCAGGACATTGTTGCCGTGCCTAGAGGAGGTGCCAGTGAGACTGATCAACCTGGCAGACACTAATCAAGACGTCCAAGCCGGAACGGAGCTGGGGATGTGCGAGCCCGTGAAAAGCCGATGCAACACCTGGGGTCCCGGCTGGAAGGCTTACTGGAGAGGACAGCCGACTACCTGACCACAGAACAGCTGGAGAAAGTTGGACAACTGCTGAGACGATACCAGCGCGTCTTCAGCCAAGGTAACAGTGACTACGGCCGCACGGATAAAGTGCTTCACCGCATTGACACCGGAGACGCCTGGCCTATTCGGCAACCACCTAGACGCGTTCCGCTGGCGAGACATGCTGGAGGACATGAGATCCAGGGGTGTAATCGAAGAGTCTGACAGCCCTTGGTGTTCCCCTGTATTTCTGGTGACAAAGAAGAACGGCGAGCTGCGCTTCTGCGTGAACTACAGGAAGCTGAACGCTGTCACCCGGAAAGACTGTTTCCCCTTACCCCGGATTGACGACACTCTGGACACGCTAGCTGATGCACAGTGGTTCTCGAACCTGGACCTGAAGTCGGGTTACTGGCAGGTAGCGCTAGACCCGAGAGACAAGGAGAAGACCGCATTTTGACAGGCCAAGAGCTTTGGCAGTTTTCAGTTATGCCCTTTGGTCTTTGCAACGCACTAGCCACCTTCCAACGCCTCATGGAGTAGGTAATGATGGGACCGATTTATGACGCCTGCCTGCTATACCTGGACGACATCATCAACGTCGGAAAGACTTTTGAAGACCACCTCGAAAACTTGGGCAAGGTGTTGCAGAGACTGCAGGCGACGAATTTGAAGCTAAATGCAAAGAAGTGCCAGCTCTTCCGCAAGGATGTCAACTACTTAGGCCACATAGTCTTACCAGCTGGAGTGGCCACAGACCCGAAGAAGACACAGGCCGTGAGAGATTGACCTCGGCCAAAGGATAAGAGAGAATTGCGCAGTTTCCTAGGGCTGTGCAGTTATTACCGCCGCTTCATAAAGGAGTTCTCCAACATCGCCAAACCCCTCACCCGCCTGAATAGAGGAACACCGACCTTGTGTGTGGACGGATGACGCCGAGGGCGCTTTCCAGCACCTGAAGAAGAGTGGAAGAGAAGGAGCGTGCCGCAGCTGTCAGAGTGGTCACGGCAGTGCCTGTGGATGGTTGGGATAGCGCAGTACTGAGGAGGGATCGACTGGCAGACACAGACTTGGGGCCGTTTTTGAGAGAAGTGGAAGCAGGGACCGAACCTACCTGGGAGGACATCGAACCGAGGAATGCCACGTATAAGTCGTACTGGGCTCAGTGGGAGTCACTGAAGACAAGAGAAGGCATGCCAGTCCGGGTATGGGAATCGCCCGATGGGAAGACGCAGAGAGAACAGTTGGTACTTCTCCGAAGTGAGGTCCCGGAGGTCTTGGAGGAAGTACACACCGGTACTTCAGAAGGACACCTGGGAGCAAACCGAACAATCTACATACTCCGGTAGCGCTAATACTGGCTGAGGGTCCGAGCAGATACTGAGAGATGGTGCCGTCAATGTCACATGTGCGTGGCGAGTCGCGGCCCCCAGACTAGGAGCCGAGGCCGCGTACAGCAGTACAACGTCGGAACGCCATTCGAAAGGATCGCCGTCAACATAGCTGGACCATTCCCAGTGTTCGACCGAGGCAACAAGTACCTGATGGTGATCGTCGACTACTTCACCAAGTGGCCGGAGGTGTATGCCATCCCGAACTAGGAGGCAAAGACAATCACAGACAGCCTCGTGGAGCAAGTGTTCTGCCGATTTAGGGTGCAGTTAGAGCTGCACAGCGACCGGGGCACCAATTTTGAGTCCAACCTGATGAAAGAGGCACTAGAAAAACTTGGGGTGAACAAGGCCCTCACAACACCTCTACATCCCTAGTCGGATGGCATGGTCGAAAGGTACATCAAGAGCTTAGAAGAACACCCGAGCAAGGTCGTGGCCAGCCATCAGCGAGAATGGGACGTCAAGTTGCCACTGTTCTTGCTGGCCTACCGCTCGTCAACACACGACACCACTGGGATGACGCCAGCCAGCTTAATGTTCGGCCGAGAGTTATGCCTCCCTTGTGATCTGGACTTTGGGAGCCCCTCGGACGCAAAATAGCCAGCAACTGAGTATGTGGAGAACCTGGTGGACCATCTCCACGACGCACATGAGATGGCTCGTGAGAACATCGAGAAGGCGAGCGACCGCATGAAGACCCGATACGACAGGTAAGCCAACAGCCAAGGGTTCCAGAAGGGTGACCTGGTCTGGCTGTACCGCCCTACCCGGACCAAGGGACGCTGCCCGAATCTTCAACAGCCGTGGCAAGAACCGTACCGGGTGGTGAAGAGGATTAACGACGTGGTCTATCACATCCAGAAGGTGCCCCGAGGGAAGATTTTGGTGGTAAACCTGGATCGTCTGGCCCGCTAAGATGGTGCTGTTCGGGACGACCAGCCTTGAGGAGGAAGCAGTGTCGCGAAGCCGTTATCCACGATAGCGCGGCTAGTGTACACAAAGAGCCGGCAAATAAAGATAGCTGAGATAAAGCACTTGCCGGCATAGATTAAGTTGCGCTTCAGGAAGGTGGTAGATTATTAGGGTTCTTTATTATTTCGGAAATATATAGAATTATCAATGAGGTATTTAAGAAGTCGATGACTTGCCAAGAGGCAGTCGCGGTAGTCGCGAGCAGCCGTAAGCAGAAGACAGCTGTAGAGTGTTGTTGTAATGAGAGCTGATGCTATAAACAGGTGTAGTCAGAACGTTGTTGGCGTTTTCATCAACCTTGGAAGATTGTGTTGTATATGTGATGTAATGTTGTTACGTGAGAATTGAACAGTGTATTTCTACGCAAATAAAGAACATTTAGAATTTCGGATATTGGACTTTTAATTCTAGGAACCCACATGCATGTATGTATGTACTATATGCGCCTGATTTCTTGAGCATTCGAGTCCCAATTCCTCATTCGGTAGATTTCGCCTATTTCCGTAAACACAGATGACAACTTTGAAACGGCAATGCGCTACACACTGTGACATCTAGTGGCTATTATGCTAAGCTTTCACACGTACGCCATTTCATTTTGAGCAATTTTGAGGTTAATTATTAGCTAACCAGTTTACAACAAATCTAAAAGCGAGACTATGTTGTCAATGTTACGGCTCTCGAAAGGGGACACACTATTTTTCGTCTACCTCTGTATAACTGTGATCTGAATGCAATTGAGCTGCCGTGGGCAAAAATAAAGAATATTTACAAAGTATGCAATGTTAACGAGAGCCACAAATGTGAGGAAACTTGCTATAGAAGCGACGGATTGGGAAGGATACTGCAAAAGGTTCCAAGAGCTGGGAATGCAATATTAGAGAAACGATGGTGTAACAGAAAATGCAATTAATGAAATTATTAACACATTAGAGGATACAAGCAATGAAAGTGACGCAGTAGACTTGGAAATCGAAGAGTCACAAAGCGAGTGACTGTTTATAGCTGTCACAATATTTGTTTAATAGTTTTATGTGTTTTATAACAGCATATCGGATGGAGTGCAATTGTTTGTTGACACATCTCATACCTTCGGCGCATATCTTCGCTTATCCTACCACAATTTGGGTGAATTGTGTTTTTCTAGGTCGACCACACTGCAGAAACAAAAGAGTGTTAGCTCTCTCTTCCTCCCCTCTGCCCGCACTACACCGTAAATCCAGCGCTCAAGAAATCGTGCGCATATAGTATGTATGTATGTATGTATGTATGTATTTTTTATTTTATTTATTATACACCATACACCATTACATTGTGGGTAATACTATACGCTTGGGTGCACAGTTACATTAAGTTTTGTTTTCACTATTGTAAATCAATAGTGAAAACAAAACGTAACTGTGCACCCAAGCATATAGTTACATTAAGGTTTACTATTGATTTGCATATTATCAAATTGTAAGTCTTGAGGAAATCTGATAATTCGTAAATCAATATAGAACTACCTAAGCCAAAGAACAGCTGTATTGCTAATCAATAGAGTAAATAGAGAAAGAGAAGTTACAAAGGGTTGCCCACAAGTACCGTGTTGTGGACCTGGGTTGTGGAATGTAATGTGCGACTCTATTTTATATATAAGCTATTCAATATCAACAATAGCACTGGCGTTTGCGGACGACCTGATTATAGCAACAAAAGGGGAAAATACAATAGAAATCGAAAATATTATGAACAATGAAATGAGTAAAATAAAAAAATGGGCAAGAAACAACAAAGTAAATTTTAATGAATCAAAATCGCAGGTTATGCTTATATCAAGAAGAAAACGGAGAGAAACGAGAGACATAAGAATCTACTTAAATAATAAAATACTGGAACAAGAAGACAGGATCAAATACCTAGGAGTAATAACTTTTCAGACCGCATAATCTATTTAGAGGAACAATGTAAAAAGTTAATTCACTCACTATCCAACTCTGCCAAGGTGAGCTGGGGATTGACTCATGAGGCAATCAAGATCATTTAAAAGGGAGCTATTTTGCCATTGATGCTACATGGCGCACCCCTCTGGATCGATGTACGTGTATACGTGTGTGTATGTGTGCGCGCGCATATACACATGCACTTCACATTTATCACTAGAATTAACTATATCCATTATGTGCATAATAACGTCAATGTGATTACGAACTCCACATTTATAATTTATATTTCTATTAAATTGCCTGCTGTTATCACTATTATGTATTTCAAATGGAAAGATGTTTGTCTTTGAGCGCTACTAGGTGAGCAGCCAATCGGAGTCCTGCGGTGTTGTATTGCATTCCCCCTATGTGATATGTGACGAGTACCAAACTAATCAATCTCTAATAAATACATAATACTCCAATAAACTGTACTATTCGCACTAAGACAAAAATTCAGATTTTGCAAAAACTGATCCATGAGGAAGGAGAGAGTAATGTACTTAACATAACCGCAAAACCGCCATACTTTTTAGCTCAAATGTTTTCTTAATAAAAATAAATAAAGTAGATACCAGTTAGTTAGTTACTAACACTCCCCACATGGCAACCTTGGCCTTCGGGGTAACCTCACCCCACCAAGTGATGACCGGACCCATTTCTCAGGTGGAGGCACCCAGAGGGCGGTGTCCATTACCTCCGATGATAGGGTGATAGTGAAGATGGCGGTGAGGTGAGAGGACCTACAACCACGTTGGGCATAGGGGATACTTCACGTGTGCTAGACAGAGGTGAAGGCGTGGATAGGGCCGACTTAAAATCGCCAACCCCAGAGCCGGGAATCGAACTCGGGACCCTTAGAACGGGAGCCGCGAACGAAACCACCGCGCTACCCCGGCGCCCTAAAGTAGATACCATTATATTATAATAATGCATTGCAACGTAAGCACTGTAATGAATATCATTATTGGTTGGCATGTATGTGTGTACGTATATTTGGAATCACTCAGAACTGAAACGCAAACATCTGACATGGCGTGATAAAAGAAATATGTACTTTGAATAAACCAAAGTGTTTGTTCAATTTGATGAGAGGAAACGATACACTTCTTGCTGGTCTGGCAGAACGTATCTGGTCACATTATATCTTTGTTTATGAATGGTTCGTAATCTCTATTTACTCTAGAGCAGAGAGTTCAGAGCAGTATTATTTTTCTTCCATTTTTTTGTACTTTACGTCCTCCAACATTTAGTCATATCGGACGATGAATGAAACGGGTGAAATGATGCTCAATGCGTCCGGGGTCCATGGAGCTTAGAGTTACCCAACATTCGTCTTTCAGGATAAGGGAAAACCCTGGAAAAAACTTTATCCAGGTAACTAACCCTGCCTGAGATTCGAACTCGGGACCTCTTGAACGTGAGGCAGACATGCTACCATCTACGCTACCGAGGCGGGCTTTTTCTTCCATGAAAAAGTGTATCAGCTGGATCAATGAGACGCGATCCACCTTCCTGACTGACCTTGAACGACTTATTCACGAAGAGATTGTCAAGGAACACAACAAGACTGGGAAAACTCCGTGAGACATCAGATAAACTACAAGAAGACGATTTTTGGAAAGAAATAGCACGTAACGAGATTTTGGAACCTATCGTCATAAATTTGCAGTATTTAGACGTTGAAGACAATGACAATGACGAGTTATCTCTTAACGTAACATACACAGCTATACGGATGCACCGCTGGAATTTTCTTTGCATTAGAAAAATTAGTAATTCATAAACTATAATTAACTTTAAACTAAATATTTAAAATATTTGCGTAATATACCAATATTCATGTTGCATTTGTGATTTCAACAACTGCATTATTATAAAACTTTGGAAAATTCAGTTTGTGTTTCCTTACGTCTAGCGCCACGAACACACGTAAATGTGCGAGAGAGAGAGAGGGGGAGGGGGAGGGATATATAAAAAGAGTGGGGATAACTTTGATTTGGTAAGGCGATAACTCTTCCCATTTGAAACAAATAATAGTTGTTTGAACAAGGTTTTGTTTATTTGTGCTCTAGAGTGTATTAGCATGATGTCACAGCAATACCGTTTTATTTACTACAAAGAGTAGGTAATCGCTGTTATAGTAGATACGGCCACTAGACACGAGGTCTACTGTGTGTTATGAGGTGGAGGATTTACTTGAATATCTTCGGTCACATCTTTGGGAGTAAATTAACTAAAATATAAAATTTGGGTTTCATATGATATTTCTGTTCAAGTTATGCTAAAAAAGGGAGCAACTGGATCTTTATCTAAAATATCTTTCCTAAATTCTGTGACCTCAAAATGTACTTCCAGGAAAATATCCATAAAGAATTGTTTGTTGAAATGCAATGTCAGCTCTACCTATTTGGTACACGGCAGGAAAAGTGAAAAGGAAAATGAAGGAAACAATGGAAACTAAAAGTGACTCTTATAATATATTTCAGGTGAAATGAATGAGATGAGGGCGCAAACTATTGCGCTTACCCGGGCAGAACATCCATCTCGTAAAGTGACAGTAGTATTGGACGATTTTAATATATCCTATCAAATCATTTCTGAAGAACAAAAGTCTGTTCTTCCTGTTCTTTTTCTTCTTTACTAATTCCTTCCTTTAATCATTAAATGTTATAAATGTACAACGTAGCTGCTAAGCTCACGTTTTATTTTGAAACGAAACGAGACAGAGCATAAGAAGTAAGCATTGAATAGGATCTCTAAAGATATGCTTGCATAACTTTTTATATCGATTGCAATATTTAACTGTTACTTCCTATTATTGCTACTGAAATGTGATGCGGCATATTTTGTGCAAAAACCACAGTAATGATACACTTTGTCACTAGGTGCGGGAGGAACAGGTTGTGATGGGGTACATTGCGTGTAACTATGTCAAGGTATCATTGCTCTTATAAAACATGCCGGTACCTTTCTACTTCTTCGGAATGTTTGGATTCTTATACTCTAGCTGTCTTCTTTAAGTAGTGTATGGAGATTACATTAATGTGTTATACGCAAAACAAGTATAGAAACCATAGTTTTCGTAAAGTTTAATACGCCGTATCATGTGGAACTTGTTGTTCGATTTAGTTGAAATTATACACAAAAAAAGATTGTGTATGTATATGTAATTAGGCATCGACGAATGTTTCATATGTACATAATTCGTCCTTACAGAAACATCAAATCTGTGTAATATCTACAACAAGAAAAGAAGGAAAATCTGAATCAGTTCAATTTCTAATAGCTATAAAAAGACAGTAAGCAAGTAATATTTATTTCCATTTCAATTACAAATTATTATACATTAACATACTTATTACTACACTGAGTTGCTGGTTACCCTTGCACCCAATAGACTCAAACTCTGAGGTTGTCGAGCTAATGGTTCCCTATCGGCATCTTATCTAATATAACTTCATCTTCATTTTCATCATATTTACTTATCTTCCTCAACCATTTGGCTCTTACTTTGCCCAAAAGGTTCCCATTTTCAATTAAATTTGTCTTAGTTTTTATATTTATTAACTTCATTGCTTGAATTTCTTTTGGTAGGCTTGCCCATTCTTTATTACCTATCTTCTCCCTAAGCAACCTAGTTTCTTCACATTCTAAAGGCAAATGCTATTCTTTGTCCCTTTGGTGACACAATGGGCATTTCTCCAGATCCCTCCCTCTTCCCAAACCCTTCAGTTTTACCATCCCTGTTCTGGCAAAGCCTTCTCTTGCTGCTTTATCACAAATATCAATGTATTTTCCCCTGTTCCACATCACTTTCATCTCTATAAATTTCCAGTGAGCTTTTCAAGTTGAAGCTTCCTAACATTTCTTGCCTTTCAATATCTTCCATTCCTTACCTAAGTTCTTTCCAAAATCCATTTTGCAATAATTCCCTGATTTCCCACATGACACCCAACCCTAGTTTTAACATCATTTCCTTTATCATATTTAGCCATGAATCTTTCTGATTTAGTCTTTCCTGTACCATCAAGCATTGACGCAGAATATTCTGCTCATCTAAACTCCTAATTCTCGCCCAATATTTTAACACCCTTTCCCTCATTATCCCTCTAGTTCCCAGTCTTCCCAATTCTGCTTGTGCCACTCCATTTGGTGAAGCTTGTGGTAAGCCCAAAACTTGTTTGCAAAAGTTTCTATGTATCACATTCATATTTACAACCCCCTCCCCCAAACCCCATATCTCTACCCCATAAAGTGTTTTCGCTTCTACTACGGCTGTGTAAATTCTCTCCAGCTGTTTTATTTGCATTCCTGGTAATTTATCTAGGCATGCTTTAATAGCATTTAATGCAATTTTATCTTTTGCCATTGCCATTCTCTTCTGGTCTTTCCAACCCCCCTTACTGTTTAATCGTACTCCTAGATAATTAAGTGTATTGACCACCTCAATTTCTCTTCCTTGCCAGTACCATTTCTCCTCTTTTCTTATCTTGTTGTCTTTCTTAAATATCATAATTTTGGTTTGTTTACATTAATTCTAAGGCTCCATTCCTTACAAAATTTATCTAATGCTCCAATTGCTCTATCTATTCCCACTTTGGAAATAGATCTTGCTACTAAATCATCTGCAAATAGCAACCCAGGTATTTCCCTGTTATTAATTATTGACACATGCCTATTTTCTATTCTAATTGAATCTAAAATATAATCTAAAAACAGATTAAACAGTATGGGGCTCAACTTACAGCCTTACCTCACTCCTATATTATTCTGAATGAATCTTGTTACTTTACCATTTGCCATCTTTATACAAAACTCATTGTCTAAATATATACTTTGTAAACTCTGAATAAATCTGCTACTCATTCCTTTTTTGCTCAATTTTTACCATAGTGCTTCGCGATTTATTGTATCAAAAGCCTTTACATAGTCAATAAATAACATATATACCCTCCCCCTCTTATCTGCTAAATATTTACTATAAAAAGATATGAATCTCTAAACTTGAATAAAACACTAATTAACCTTAAATGAAACAATGTATATTCTGGGAAGAAGTATCTTCCGAATGCGTCAATTATCATAAAAGTACACAAATGTTCAAATTGTCGGGAAATTATATAAACTGACTATAAAAGAACACATAATGTTTAAAGACCACAAAAGTGTAACAAAAGCCCTGATTATTTATATAAGGACACGTTTAGATGATAGACCAGGCCGCCAAGATTATATATATATATATATATATATATATACTTACGTGCTGAAAAATAATCTTGGTAAGGGATCGTGTAATGAACCTGATGATAAATTCTGGGTATTCACAGAAATACAGTAAGAAAAATTCTGACCGAAGGAATACCAAAGGCGCCGATCAAGTGTGAAAACAAAAGGAAACGTTTCTCTAGCATGCGATTTAATTCGCCAAGAAATTTATGAATTCTATGCAAAAGGGAGAGCGCCCACCTTAGACGAATTGGTTGCACATTTGCAAGAAATTTGTGATTTTCCTTATGGGCACTGCACTTTGCGCGGCCTCCTAAAGGAGTTGGGTTTCAAATGCCGCACTTTGAATAAGTTAAAGGTTATTATGGAATCCAGTAGAATTGTAGCTTGGCGATATATATCAAAACTAAGGAAGTTTCACAGTAATGGACATAAGATTATTTATTTAGACGAAACCTCGTACGATACCCATGACGTATCGAGAAGGGTGGCAACCTTGCAGAAAGAACTGGCAGAAGGAGAGTCTGTGTTGTAAAACGATTATAAGGGTTCGTCAAAGGAGGCCTCCAACCTGCACTCGCGTTGACTAGATAGACTTTACAATCAACCCTTCCTCTTTCCTTCACAAGTGACGTGTGCCACAGTGGTGGACATTCGGGTTTTGAATTAAATGTCTTTTGCCACGTAATCAAATGTAGACCTTTGAACTGAAAAGTTGACTAGGGAAGCACAAAGACGGTTACTGACTCTAAAAAATATGAGTGATGGACTTGTTGACAGTGCTAGGAGGCTCATATTAGTATTGTGTAAGAAATCGCTCTCTCATCATATTATTGATCATAGACAAACCTTAAGGTTGCAAAGCAGCTCTATAGAATTAACATGTTTTTATACCTTCGCTTGTTTTACAATGTTTGTGAATGCAGTGCTAATTATTTCCCTTAAGCAGCTAAAGACATTTAAATGGTTTCTTTACTCTATTTTCAAAAGTAAACGTCACATTTTATCTGGAAAGCGAATGGAAATTGTTAACAATGTATATTGTTGATAGTGACATAGTCATAATTATATCCCTTAATTTACTCCATTAGTATCCTTGATGGTCTCTTTTTAAACAATGGTTTTATAACGTCCAGCTGCAAACCAGATGAACTTAAACGTGGAACACATGGAAGATGTTCATTCGAAACACTGCTGTGTAGCAGGATCTTTTTCATTCTCAATAAGCTACACAGATTTTCAAATTGATAAGTAGTACCAAACATGGCCAGTAATTTGCTTGCAAAAAGGCGCAGGTTGGGAAATCTTTTTGGCAGTAATATGTTCAAATTCAAACCATGTTTTCCCGAACTGCGCAGTGGTGAGTTGCTTTGAAGATTTATAAGCTCCAGTATGCGGTGAAGCTCGTAATGTATCCAATGTTAGTAGGACGTACCAAAAAAATTACTTTACCACCGTGAAGAATTTTTTTTCCAGTCCCGATTAAATATTCCTCGTTCACGCGTGTTGCACATGTAAGCCACCACTGTACTGATAATGCTACCACACTTCTATAACCAGATTCAACCAGTTTAGTCAGGTGTGTGTGTCTATCTTTTGAGGGGAGTGGGGATGAGAGGGAGAATAAATTTACACGTATAGTGCCTTTCTTACAACCCCTAATCTACACGATAAAAGGGTTAACATGGCAACTTAGGATTACATGGGTGAAGTATAGGTTAGATTTATCAGGCTCGGTGCCAGTTTAGAGTGGACATTGGCGGTATAGAATACATGCTGACCGACGTTGGCTGTTGTTTTGATGGATGATAGGTTTGGTGATTCTTATAATGATGGTACATTTATAGTTATGTGTCTGACTCTGTGCTTCTATTGGAAATAACCATAAAACTGAGGGAGTACACTCGAGATACACAAAGATAGTGTAAAACAGGCATTTCCCATTTCTATCCGTCCAATGTATGGCGTTAGAGCTTACTTTCGTTCGAGGAGAACGTCGGAGTAACTGAGAGCAAAGAACTGAGCCATGGCGGTTGCTGTGTGTGTTTTGATAAGTGTCCGCAGTACAGTTATGTCGTCGACCAGAAGCATAACACAAAGGCCATCAACTCCGGGAAAATTTTTGTGTATTTGACAAGATAGTTCATTATCATGTAATGTGTCTCCAGTGTGTTCCAGAGAAATGCACCATGAAAAACGTACGCGAGGAGAGACTGAAAACTGTTGGTTTAGCAGCAGCCACTCCAATCTGTAGCCCATTTATAAAAAACTGCATATTGAACTACAAATCAGATGCAGATACTGCTATACATAAGCAGCTGTATCCATTTAAGGCTCAATGTCACTTTACTCAATATATGAGTATGAAACCAGACAAGTTTGGTTTGGAGCTCTGGCTTGCTGCGGACTCTGAAACAAAATTTATGGTGAATGGGTTTCCTTATGTGGGAAAACATGATGAACGGCCACCTAGCATATTATTATCCACGTCAAACCTCATGCATTTGGTAATAGCCAACAAGAGAGTGCTGCAACGATATAGTAATACGCAAATTAGAGTAAGAATAGCGTTTTGTCGAGGGCTGTAAGAACATCTGTTTAAAACCCAAATAAAATCTTGCTATTTAGTAAAACCAAATAAATGTAATATTTCATGCACTAAATACCTTCAGAGAAATTATATTATAAATGAAAAGTTAAAACTGAATGAACAAAAATGCCGGTCAAAACGACCGTTGTTGGTACTTGGAGGTAGCAAGACAATGTTGGTCTTTCTAGTGTTATGGCAAACCCAAAATCAAAAGTCAGCCGGATTGAGATGTGCAGATCCCACAAGCGTATTGTTGCGACGAGCCTATTAATGACAGCTAAGTGCAGAGGTTCTACTCCCATTAGTCCTGGACCCGTAGGACCAAGGACCCGGGTCTCCTTCGACCAGAGAGTTACCGAGCTGTACCAAAAGGTCGCCCGGCGCTTCCGAGGCTCTTTCCATAGGGCAAGACCTAGAGACTAACAAGCCCCGTACCCATCTGGTCCTGTGGACTCAAGACGGGATGGAAGTGGATACGCCACTTACGCACGCCAACTCCAAAATGGGAAGGCTACCGGTATGACCTCGATGGGGCCACCTGGTGATCTAGCACACCTTCTACTAGCTATGCTGGCTAGTACATGGGAATATTAATGGCTACCCTCAACCCCGTCCGGAGACGTACCCGATCTCCCACGGATATCGGGAACCACTAACTCCTCGAGTCCAACCCAATCCGAACAACTCCCTATCAGGGAGGGGCTCGAGTGTTCGGCCCGAGGTTCCTCTATGACCGTCAGAGGTATCACGAGTGCTAAGGGTCCGCAGCGCCCGCACCACGGCAGTTGAAGGGGACGGATCCCCTCCCCTACGGGAACTCTATTAATGACACAATAGCCAAACATCTGCGTAATTAATTGTTATGTACGAATGTCCCCGTATGGGAGGGGATCCGTCCCCTTCAGTTGCCGTGGTGCGGGCGCTGCGGAACCCTAGCACTCGTGGTACCTCTGACGGTCATAGAGGAATCCCGGGCCGAACACTCGAGCCCCTCCCTGATAGGGAGTTGTTCGGATTGGGTTGGACTCGAGGGGGCAGTGGTTCCCGATACTCGTGGGAGATCGGGTACGTCTACGGACGGGGTTGAGGGAAGCCATTAGTATTCCCGCGTACTAGCCAGCACAGCTAGTAGAAGGTATGCTAGATCACCTAGTTGCCCCACCGAGGTCATATCGGTAGCCTTCCCATTTTGGAGTTGGCGCGCGTAAGTGGCGTATCCACTTCCATCCCGTCTTGAGTCAACAGGACCAGATGGGGTGGGGGGCTTGTTAGTCTCTAGGTCTTGCCCTATGGAAAGAGCCTCGGAGGCGCCGGGCGCCCTTTTGTTACAGCTCGGTAACTTTCTGGTCGAAGGAGGACTAGGTCCTTGGTCCTACGGGTCCAGGACTAATGGGAGTAGAATCTCTGGCATTAACGTTATGTACGAATGTAAATGTAGGATTGAAGCCTATCTTTGTTTCCCGTATCGTAATTCCTCAGTTTAGGGGTAACGAAATTCTTTAACATGCTATAGTGGGGCTCCCCGTTTGCTGCAGCGACTGTCTTCTTCGAAGAAGATGAATTTTAAGTAAAGTCTCACCATCCAGCATCCATTAAATCATGAAGACCCCTTTTCTTAATTTAAGTCATCCAACGTTGTCATATCGGACGATGAATGAAACGGGTGAAATGATGCTCAAGTGAGTCCAGGGTCCATAGAGCTTAGGGTTACCCGACAGTCGTGTTTCAGGATAAGGGAAACCCCGGAGAAAATTTTATCCAGGCAACTCATCCTGATGGAGATTCGAACTCAGGAGCTCTTGAACGTGAGGCAGACACGCTACCATCTACGCTATCGAGGTGAGCATGAAGACCTTGTTGAATTAAAGTGTGAGAGTCATTTTGTCACCTAAGTCTGCAATTACGTGTGTTAATTTCGCCTCAAAGAACATACAAATGTGTTTGGTCTGTCCAGAAAGCGTTGTCCAACCAATCATTGTCAATATCTGCTAGTACAAATAAAGCAAATCGAGCGGGATGGCTCAGATTGTTTCGTCTGTAACTCGCATTCAGGAGGTCCGGGTTCAATTCCCGTAGCCGACCTACCTGACCCATGGGTTTTTCCGGGGGTTTCCCCGGGTCTTAAGGCGAATGCTGGGTAGGTTGGTTATATCCCCCGAATTTCCAGTCCCTCCCTTTCATCTCCATTATCATTTTACATCATCTCTGATCTGGTGGTCTCTTTCAGGATAGAAGTGTCGGCGGGCGTTTCGGCGGTGCATGGCAGGAAGATATGCTCCTGGTAAATTCTGTCTCCTTAGGTAGTACGGTTGCCGAGACCTGTCTGGTGGGTTCTTTTCCGGACTGAGTTGCCGGTTTTACTGGCCTGCCGCGGAGTTCCCAAATGGTAAATAGTAGGGGCCTAGCCCCATGTACTGTCGTGACTCTTGGGTCAGCCGCCCTCTGTCTCCTCTCGCCTCATCCTTCCTCCCGGGGATGTCTCACTTGGGGACATAGGTACAATAGATCAGGACTCGTCGTAGTGCCGAATCCGTTCCGTTGTAATCCTAACGTTACCTCGAGGGAGTAACTTATCCTAAGTTAATCCAGAGATGTGTTCGTTTATTATTGGTTTTCTCTCTTGTTCCCTGTACATTTAAACGAGTAAATACTGAGTTGGTAAGAACACTGAAGCTAAATACTTAACGCTGTTCTATGTTAGAGCTCACAAAGTCAATAAATGTAACATAAACACAGAAATCGGCTTAGGAATTATATGTAATTGAGGAAGTAACTCAATGCATCTAACGAAAATTAGGAACTTTTATAGTGCGTGGAAAGTAAAATTATTCGACGAATTTATTCTGAGGCAAAAAAGGTTTGAAGATACAGCCTTGAGGTATTCATCTAATTTATTCTTAAAAGTTCAAGGAGTAATAAACGTAGTATTCCCACCGATCATATTTAAAACATCAGTCATGTTATGGGAAGGTTTTCTTCTCCGAAATTACGATTTAATAACAGAATTAAATATCTTGGAGTATGTGCAATAGTACAAATTGTAATAAATTCGTAACTGCCGCTGAAGAGGGCAGAATTTTCTAGCACTACACGATATTCAAATATTACGAGGGCTGTTCAATAAAGAATGATCATAATTTTTCGCACTAAAATTCAATCTTATATTCTGTTAGCTTAATGTGAAACAAACACGCCGTAGTAGTTTCATTGTTGGTACTCCTGGTTCCCGCCTGTAAGAACCAGGCAAGTTCAGACATGTTCAGTATCCCATTCCGCTGCAGTGGAGGTAACATGCAGTTAAAGTTGATGTTAGAGGAAGATCCGGAGTTTCTTTCAAACGTAATCACTGCTGATGAAACTTGGTTACATCATTTTGATCCTGAGAGGAAACAGCAAAGCTCAGAATGGAAATCTCCTTCATCAACAACCCTCCAAAAAGCAAAAGTGGTTGCTTCTGCTGGGAAATTCATGGCCATCTCATTGTTTGATATTCATGGAATGGTTTATCAGCATGTTGTAGCCCGCCTTGGTAGCGTGGTGGTAGCGTGTCTGGCTCACGTTCAAGAGGTCCCAAGTTCGAATCTCGGTCAGGGTGAGTTAACTGGATAAGGTCTTTTTCGGGGGTTTCCCCTATCCTGCAAGACGAATGTTGGATAACTCTAAGCTCTATGGACCTTGGGCTCATTGAGGATCATTTCACCCATTCCATTCATCGTCCGATGTGACTTAACGTTGGAGGACGTAAATTACGCACACAAAAAAAGCATGTTGTACCTGCATACACTTCAGTAACTGGACAATACTACAGGGATGTCCTGAAAACATTGCAAGACCATATCAGGCGCAAAAGACCACATTTCCATGAAGCAGGCTGGATGCTGCACCACGATAATACGCGCGGCTGCATATTGCCAATGTTGTTGTTGTTGTTGTTGTTGAATATCTTGCAAAAGTCAACATAAAGTACATCCCTAACCCTCTCTATAGTCCCGATTTAGCCCCATGTGACTATTTTCTATTCCCTAACTTGAAGAAACGTCTTCGTGGGAGGCATTATCCATCATCAGAAGCAGTGGTGAAGGCCGCGAAGGCGATTTTGAAGGATCTCTCAAAATGGTTTCCAGCATGTCTTTGAAGACTGGCAGAAACGCTGGGACAAGTGCCTCGCATTCAGAGGAGACTATTTTGTGAAGGACCGACCAAAATTATGAGGATGAGTAAAGGTACGTTGTCAAAACAAAATTGGGATCATTCTTTATTGAACAGCCCTCGTATATATCAATACAAAATTCCAGTTGACCCCAAACCATAGCTATGTTTTTGGTCAGTATTTCTTTGGTATAATGTCCCTATTAGATCATCTTCTGGAATGCTTTTTAAAACAATTATAATTCTAAGTCAATGACATGTCTACAGATGATGAGGTTACTCCTTCTTCACTAAAACGTCCGGATTGAAGTCCTTGGTGCGCTGCCCCTCGACGGGTACCACGAAACGCGGAAGTCAAACCATTCGTGAAGGTCGTCTGAGGTACTCAAGGTAGATTTGTTCTCCTAGCAGCCTCAAGCTATCGTGGTCTGTGGGCACCTAACGAAAATGAAACGTGTTTGTTCACGTTCAGATGAACTTGGAGAGGCGCCGCTATCATGACCTTCACAACAACACGCCTCCATGCAACCACCTCTTCATTTGATTATAGGTTCCTGTTTTGCGAATCGTGATTCCAATCCACTTTTGTGTACACTTATTGTTATTGCTAATATGTAGCGGAAACCTGCTGATCATTTACGTATGTTCTTTCTTCTCTTTCTGCCTTTCTCTCTCTCTTTCTCATTCCTGCTTGTCAGCTTGTATAAATAACCTTAGTTAGAAATACAGGACACGCGTCTATTTGAAAAATAAAAGTGTTGCTTTAGGCCCAGAAAAATCTCCGGAAAAAATACCCATTGGTCAGGAAGACTAGCGCGGAAATCGAACTGACAACCTCCAAAATGCAGACCACAGACGCTACCGTATTGGCCATCTCACTCGGTAAGCAACCACATTGCTCTCCATTTCCCATTCGCCATTTATATCCACTTTTCAGTTTTTTTAATCGTTTTTCTTATTTCGTTGCAATCTCAAAATGTCTTTATGCAATGCCATCTTCTGCATAAAACTTTTTAATGTTCTCTTCTTTATGCTATGCTTCAACGCCTACCAGAGGACATTTGTTTTTCTGTCAAATACTTTATTCCCTATTGCTTACTTCTTTTCATCTCCTTGACAGTGATACCGAAATTAAGGTATGCAATAAGTAAAGAATCGTGATGGATTTCAAAGGAATGTTAGATCGTTGTTACAACACGTGCAGGGACAGTTGGTTGAATTGTGTAACAAAAGACACGGGAGAAAGAGGTTTTCTTAGCAAGAATTCTAAATGAATGACACTTGACTCCGTTTGAATAGGTATTCTTCGGACCCTTAATAATGGCATGACCGTGACTAATGATCACAATGGACAAAATAGTCACAAAGGATTTTTGGTTGAATAAAGGGCTTTGAGAAATTGAAAGTTAGACACACGCACGCAGCTGTGCATAGTGTGAGGACAGACAGTCCGCGGCGTGAAGCCGATTAAGGCAGTCCTCTTCTTCTGTCTTGGTCGAAGGGAGATCAGAATCGGTGGGAAGAACTGTCGGTTGAACGTAACGAATTAAGTATTATCGAGTAATAAGCATTCTACCTTCAGTCACTCTAAACAGTGATATATTGGTAGCCCTTGGTCGGCAACTTCGAGTTTGATGTGATGATCAAAAGAAGCAGTCATTAAATCAGTTTGAAACGGGCATTCCAGTGTCATTAGAACCATCCTCACTCATACATATCCACGCATACCCTGAGAGAAACCTCATTGCTCAACCCTGAGCTACTCATATTATTCGTTACAAACTGTAGCGTCAACGTGGAACTGTGCGCCACACATTATATTGCTTCAACAGCAACTCGCGATATCTAACGAATGATACATCCAAAATGAACAAAATTGTTCGTAGGTCTTTTTCTCTCTATAGTTATGTTATTTCATCAGTATATCTTAAATATTTCAGGCTTTCTTTCCCTGCTAATCCTCTTCCTCTGCTATCTTGATTTAATCTTCTAAGCATATCCTGGACAGAACTGCCGATAAGGTGTATGTCCATCATGCACTTCTCTCTGGCATATGTTCTCCTATCGTGCCTCTGATTGCTTTCTTGAAATAAAAATTATATTGGATCCTTCTCTCATTTCAAGAATCTCCATTTTCCTTTATTATACCCAGCAGATCATCCTTTTCATATCCATTATTTTTTCTTTCTTCAAGTAATTTTATGTATTTGCCACCGCAACTTCGCTTTATCTCTTGTACCATTTGGTTCCCGAAACCAAATATTCTTTTACTTGCATTTCATCTTAAAACAGGAGGAGACGATCCAGTACGCATTCCCTGTGAATAGTATCATAATTGTATAATATTCAGCTTAGAAATATTGACATCATTGTAGGAGGGTGGGTCAAAATGTAATGCCCCCTATTTTTTCTCTTTTAATTGCCTAGAAAATTGAATACAATTTACATAGCTTGAAAACTACAACATTCACGACTAATTTGTCACTATTCAATATAATCTCCGTCATTTTCCACAGTTTTTGGTCCACCTTTTAACTAGGACATGTATTCCAGTGTGGTAAAACACACGGTCTTGCTTCCTAAGCCATTGACGCACGGACGTTTTCTCAGCCTCCTCATCTTCAAAATAAATCCCACGATGAGCTTCCTTTAGTGGCTCGAACAGGTGGAAGTCTGATGGTGCCAGGTCAGGGCTGTATGGGGGGTGAGGTAAGACTTGCCATCCCAATTTCTCAATTTCTGCAGTGGTGTAACGGCTGGTGTGTGGTCTTGGATTGTCAGGCAAAAGAAGAACTTCCGCCATAGTTTTTGTTGGGCGAACTCGGCGAAGACGTGCTTTCAGCTTTTTGAGAGTTCTGACGTATTGGACAGAATTTATTGTGCATCCCTGCTCCAAAAAATCAATCATAAGCTCACCCTCTGCATCCCAAAACACCGTCGCCATAACTTTCCCTGCCGACCGCTGAGTTTTGAATTTTTTTCTTCGGTGACGTTGTGTGATGCCATTCCATTCACTGCCTCTTTGATTCAGGTTCAAAAAAATGAACCCACGTTTCGTCTCCAGTAACAATTTTTTCCAGAAACTCCTCTCCCTCCAAATTGAAGCGCTGCAAGTGTTTGGAGGCTATTGTTTTCCTTGTTTCTTTGTTTTGTTTCTTTCTTTTGTGTAGCCCAGTTGTTGAATAATCGTCATCACACTGCCTTTACTGAGGGAAGTAATGCGACACAATTTACCTGTTGTTACCCGGCGATCACCCCGAATGATGTCATCGACTCGCTGAATGTTGCATGGAGTCACTGCAGTCACCGTTCCGCTGCTTCGCTTTTCATCTGCCAATGGTGTTTGCCCTTCAGCTTCGTTATAGTGACGAACCCATCGTCTAACAGTGCTGACATCCACCGTTGCATCACCATACACATTTTTAGCCTTTCGTGAATGCGAATTGGCGTTTAACCTTCCGCAGTCTAAAATTCAATCACAGAACACTGTCTAATACGAATGTCGATATCAGCCATTTTGCAAGAGGATGCAGTGCTGCCACCTGTTTACTTAGGAAGTTACTATTGCAGGGGATTAGAGAAGAAGGTTTGAGGAATTGCGCCAAATTCAAGGTTTTCACATAACTTACTTATTTAAGGGAAAAATAGGAGGCATTACTTTTTGACCCACCCTCATATTTATTGGCACTACTGTGACATGCATGTAGAATTCTTTGTTTAGTTGGTGATTAGGAGAAGCTACGAAAAACCCTTATCACTGAAAGTTACCTCAGAAGCTCCTAAAGTCCAGCCTGCACAGATGTTTAAGACCTGAGACTTGTATGTATATATTTGTTATCTATACATCAGTTATTACGTACTGGCATTCAGTGAAACTTAAAAACCCATTCTGGTTAAAGGAAATTGAATTCTTATAAAAGGTAGCATATCTATCTTGTGACTCAGTTGTTCAGAATATTTGGTTGTCTAATGTGTTGAGGGCATTTACCAGAATAACAGTTTGCTGTAATACGGGGTGAGTAAAAAGCGAACAATGCTTGTAACTGTTGTTAGTTTTGTGAAGTGATATTTTTAGACAAGCTGTAACATATCAACATGTTTTCATACTACTATGTTTGTGAATAGGGTGTGACTTCTTTTTAATGACAACATTTTATTCTTCAATTTTTGGTACTCAGGTCTCGAAATGTAGAGGGAGATGCTTCTTTGAACTGTAATTTAAATTTATTAAGTCGTATTACAGCACATGAAATTTATACCAAGAGCATATTCATGACAAAATTAGTGATGCTGTGTTGTAACACATGATGCATTCACTTCAAAAGGTGTTCAAAATTTCCTCCATTTACTGACGAAAAATGCCAAAGTCTGCCTTTTGAAATTAGTTAATGGCAACACTCTTCGCCTGATCAGCTGCATTTCTTGCCCAATTCTTCCTTTAACTCTCCAAGATCTCTTGGTCAGTTCTTGTAAACCCTCCACTCCAAACATCAGGTCAAGAGAATTTGGCGGCCTTTCAATACTTCCTCTTTGCCTTATTTTTAACACTTCCAGTTTCATCGATTTTTTCAAAATTTTGCTTACCGTGGAATGAATAATCCTTCTTTCTGTATGAATTTCATTAAACAAGACACAAACCTTGTAACGGTTCCTCTTGGTCAAAACATAAATCACATAATATATGTTATATCAAAATAATATTAGGTTAGCATAGACATTTTATACTGATTATTTTGCATCGAAAGGAAATACACAGCTATTACAGAAAAACACATTATAGTAAATAGAAGTGTTTGATGGACTAGAAATGTAGATGAACGGAGAAACAGAAATATGAGGTACCTCAAGGTTGAGAAAACATGTCGGTCGGCTTTCTTCATAACAAAGTTTACCTCAGGGACAACGCCTGCGAACCATGTGGAGGGTCGGTCTGTCTCCCTGTACCGTCTTTCACGCCAATACATACGAGATCGATACAATGGAGTCGTAGATTATCCGAATTCCTAAACATTCGCAGCGTACGTGCTTCGGAATGAAATAAGTGGACGCTTTGGGAAACTTTCTACCAACGTTTGGTCATGCGCACATACAGAATTCGTACGATGGTTGAAACTCGAAATAGAAACCAACCAATTACAGTTTAGAACTTACACACGTGATTCACAAAAAAATTCAAAATGTAACGATAGAGGGGGAAATCCAGGATATGATGGATTCGTGAGTTTGATAAGAGAAACACTCTCCCTCGGTCGGGGTATAGTGAAGTCACGTCGTCCATATAACTGCGGCAAGAGTACATCGACTACACAACACATGGATTCGTGAGTTTGATAACAGAACACTCTCTCTCGGTCGGGATATAGTGAAGTCACGTCGTACATACAAGTGCGGTAAGAGTACATCGACTACACAACACATGGATTCGTGAGTTTGATAACAGAACACTCTCTCTCGGTCGGGGTATAGTGAAGTCACGTCGTCCATATAACTGCGGCAAGAGTACATCGACTACACAACACATGGATTCGTGAGTTTGATAACAGAACACTCTCTCTCGGTCGGGATATAGTGAAGTCACGTCGTACATACAAGTGTGGTAAGAGTACATCGACTACACAACACATGGATTCGTGAGTTTGATAACAGAACACTCTCTCTCGGTCGGGATATAGTGAAGTCACGTCGTACATACAAGTGCGGTAAGAGTACATCGAATATACAGCACATGGATTCGTGAGTTTGATAACAGAACACTCTCTCTCGGTCGGGATATAGTGAAGTCACGTCGTACATACAAGTGTGGTAAGAGTACATCGACTACACAACACATGGATTCGTGAGTTTGATAACAGAACACTCTCTCTCGGTCGGGATATAGTGAAGTCACGTCGTACATACAAGTGCGGTAAGAGTACATCGAATATACAGCACATGTATTCGTGAGTTTGATAACAGAACACTCTCTCTCGGTCGGGATATAGTGAAGTCACGTCGTACATACAAGTGCGGTAAGAGTACATCGAATATACAGCACATGGATTTGTGAGTTTGATAACAGAACACTCTCTCTCGGTCGGGATATAGTGAAGTCACGTCGTACATACAAGTGCGGTAAGAGTACATCGAATATACAGCACATGTATTCGTGAGTTTGATAACAGAACACTCTCTCTCGGTCGGGATATAGTGAAGTCACGTCGTACATACAAGTGTGGTAAGAGTACATCGAATATACAGCACATGGATTTGTGAGTTTGATAACAGAACACTCTCTCTCGGTCGGGATATAGTGAAGTCACGTCGTACATACAAGTGTGGTAAGAGTACATCGACTACACAACACATGGATTCGTGAGTTTGATAACAGAACACTCTCTCTCGGTCGGGATATAGTGAAGTCACGTCGTACATACAAGTGCGGTAAGAGTACATCGAATATACAGCACATGGATTTGTGAGTTTGATAACAGAACACTCTCTCTCGGTCGGGATATAGTGAAGTCACGTCGTACATACAAGTGTGGTAAGAGTACATCGACTACACAACACATGGATTCGTGAGTTTGATAACAGAACACTCTCTCTCGGTCGGGATATAGTGAAGTCACGTCGTACATACAAGTGCGGTAAGAGTACATCGAATATACAGCACATGGATTCGTGAGTTTGATAACAGAACACTCTCTCTCGGTCGGGATATAGTGAAGTCACGTCGTACATACAAGTGTGGTAAGAGTACATCGAATATACAGCACATGGATTTGTGAGTTTGATAACAGAACACTCTCTCTCGGTCGGGATATAGTGAAGTCACGTCGTACATACAAGTGTGGTAAGAGTACATCGACTACACAACACATGGATTCGTGAGTTTGATAACAGAACACTCTCTCTCGGTCGGGATATAGTGAAGTCACGTCGTACATACAAGTGCGGTAAGAGTACATCGAATATACAGCACATGGATTCGTGAGTTTGATAACAGAACACTCTCTCTCGGTCGGGATATAGTGAAGTCACGTCGTACATACAAGTGTGGTAAGAGTACATCGAATACACAACACGCGTAA
The DNA here is from genome assembly GCA_030765055.1 of Mantis religiosa. Taxonomy (NCBI): domain Eukaryota; kingdom Metazoa; phylum Arthropoda; class Insecta; order Mantodea; family Mantidae; genus Mantis; species Mantis religiosa. The sequence goes on along the minus strand of CM060948.1, from coordinate 282,782,821 downwards.
GGAGCTCTATCGTTACCGCCAAACACACCACAGGAGTCTGCAAACAGCAAATTTCCAGGTGGCGAGTGAGGTACCTGATTACAACTGTGAATAAATCGATCATGGAACAGTCGAGGTGTTTTCTTCGCTAATCACACCACTCCCAGTCAGAACGTATCCCACACCCTGGAAAAAAGAAGGGAGTCCATGCAGAGCGAACCCCGAGGAGAACCCCAACCTGTCCTGTAAACCTCCTACATCCGTAACCCTCACACGTCACCTTTCCTACTTTATGAGGTGTTGAGTGCTGAGAGCACTGAACCAGGTTCCTAACGGGCAAGAACAGCCTCAGCCTCTTCTTGGGTCCACCTCCTATCACCATATCCGATCATCATTAGTATTTCAATTAGTTGTATTTCTATAAGTTGTGCCATGACTAATTACTTTCAGAAGATTTTGCAACGAAGTAAGCATTATTGTCCTTATTAGCTTGGCTTTTGTCTGTATTTGTTCAATCCAAAGCCACATATTGAAGTAGTCTACTACATCCTGCTCAATTTGAAGTAATGATGTGTTTTCCTTTGCTCAGTACACATGCAGTAAGGTACTAACAAATTTAAACTGCGGTTTGGAAAGGTATTTGTTTGTACGTTTTGAGACTTGAGGACTAGAGGAGCGCAGAAAAAAGAAATGTTGCCTTATAAGAAAAACTCACACCTTTATTTGCAATCACAGTAATGTAAGGGCGTGTTGATATCTTACAGCCTTTCTCAAAAATATCACATCATAGAGTTATAACAGCGGGCTTACAGGCATTGTTCCATACTTTTTATTCATCTGGTACATTGATATCTACTGTTTGGGCTTGACTTTATTTTCCCATAGGGTTAATAACAACACTTTACTAAGCATGCTGGCTTCTAGGACCGCTATGTACTGTAGAAACTTCTTGTGCTTCCACTGTAGGCTATGTCATAGGTCAATGATTTACTGACATCTCAAGTAACCCTAAGAAAAAGCTCGGCAAACGGAAAGCGAAACGTCGACATAGGCTTCATGTCAGAATTGTCAAGAGTTTCAGATATCTCTGAAAATCCGCACCTATATATGTATACATAGCAGCATATGGGCGTATATATCGGAGTAGCAAGTGTGTATATGTGTGTGTGCGTGCGTGTGTGTGGAGTTACAGTCCATGTTAAGTGATGTGAATGACTGAATATCAAATGAACTATTAGCAGCTATACTAAATTTCTTTGAAAGGCAAGCAATCAGCTGTTTTGGAAGTTTTGGGGTTTTGGAAGCCAGGGAGACAGCATAGTCTTTAGTTCGAGCCACGCAAAAATGTGAAATGTATAGTGTTTAACGCCCGCTTTTACTACACAGGCTCTACAGGCGATGACAGTTGAGTCCAGAGGTTCTACTCCCATTAGTCTTGAACCCGTAGGAACAAGACCCGGGCCTCTTACAACCAGGGAGTTATCCGAGCTGTCCCAAAGGGCGCTCGGCGTCCTCCGTGGGGCTTTCCATAGGACAAGACCTGGGTTAGAAACAAGTCCCCCCATCTGGCCCAAGGACACAAGACGGGATGGAAGTGGATACGCCACTTACGCGCGCCAACACCAAAGGTGAAGGCTACCGATATGACCTCGGTGGGGCCGCTTGGCGATCTAGCACACCTTCTATACTAGCTTTGCAGGTTAGTACCCGGGAGAATTAATGGTTTCCCTCAACCCCGTCCTTAGACGTACCCAATTCCCACGGGTATCGGGAACACACTGCCCCCTCGAGACCATCCCAATCCGAACAACTCCCGGAGTTGGGGCTCAGATGTTCGGCTCGAGGTTCCTCTAGTAACGTCAGAGGTACCACGAGTGCTAAGGGTCCGCAGCAACCGCACCACGGCAGCTGAAGGGGACGGATTCCCTCCCCTACGGAGGCGATGACACTGATGATACATGAGATGAAGATGGAGCACCGGTGAAATGAGATGGCGGGGGAAACTGGAAACCCGTCCCAGCGCCGTGTTGTCCACCACAAATCTCACTTTGCGGTCACCTAGGATCGAACCCGGGCCGCCTTGGTGAGAGCCAAGCGGTCTAACCACAGAGCCACGGCGCGGCCACGAGCCACGGAGAATTACGTAAATGGGACAAGTGAATAATGGAATACTACGAACGCACCAATAAACAAACTAAAGAAAAGTAATGTTTGAGTAGAGCAGTTAATTATACTGGGCAAATAGACAAGATTCGTAAGATATTCCACAATTTGGCTACAGTACTATCTTGTAACCGCAGTATCATGCAGCGATTAGGAGGCGGCGAATTAATTGAAATCAGATAATTAAAAAAGAAGATAAATGAATAAAAATGCTTTGCTAAACTAATACAAAAATCTTGTTACAATAATATGAAATTAGAATGGATAGAGTGATGATTAAAATAACGGTTTGCTGATTTAGAATGTGAAGACATAACTGAAACCCGATATGTGGACAACAATTCAGATCATGATGTTGATGAAGAGGAAAGTAATAAAGTGTTAGAAAGATATGAAAATTGCTATTTAGGCGAGTGCAAAATACACAAGATGATAACGACGAAGATATAACAACATACTTATATTTTATTTTAGGTAACCTCCTTCGACCAGGGAGTTACTGAGCTGCCCCAAAAGGGCACCCGGCACATCCGTGGGGCTTTCCATAGGACAAGACCTAGAGACTAACAAGCCCCTCCATCTGGTCCTGTGGACTCAAGACGGGATGGAAGTGGATACGCCACTTACGCCCGCCAACTCCAAAATGGGAAGGCTACCGACATGACCTCGGTGGGGCCGCCTGGTGATCTAGCACACCTTCTACTAGCTATGCTGGCTAGTACGCAGGAATATTAATGACTTCCCTCAACCCCGTCCGGAGACGTACCCGATCACCAACGGGTATCGGGAACCACCGCCCACTCGAGTCCAACCCAATCCGAACAATTTCCTATCAGGGAGGGGCTCGAATGTTTGACCCGAGGTTCCTCTAGTAACGTCAGAGGTACCACGAGTGCTAGGGTCCGCAGCGCCCACACATCGGCAGCTGAAGGGGACGAATCCCCTCCCCTACGGGCAGAAAAATAAAGATAAAACACAAGTAGACACTATGAAATGGATTGGCGAGGTAAAAAAAATGATTTAAAATTGGCAGGAATCACTCGAGACGATATTCTGAACAGGGGCGCCTTTAGCATGAAGGTGGATAATTAGCGTTGACCAAGAGGACTAACCGAAGAAAAAGACTGGAACATCGTGGACGGATGTGAGAAACAAAGCCCACAGCCAAAGAATGAGAGAACTTTGGATTCTTAGAAGAGTTAAGAAACATCTCTAAGTACTTTGCGTAGTCCTACATGGGCCCGTTCACACACACTCACACACACACACACACACACACACACACACACACACACACGCACACACACAAAGTTTAATGCAACTTTATTGACCAGATTTAAATAATGATTAGTAGCCATAAATTAAGTGGGGACTATCAACTTATAAGTGTGTTCGCTTTTTCAAGTATAGAAACATTTGGAAGTGCCTTACCATGGGGAAGTCTAGAAACTATGAAATCATTACAATTTTACAAGCAAATAAAAAGAAATTGGGGTCGAGAAGTATATGTAGATTACTGCAATAGGCAAGAGAGAGTAGGGTTAGCCTGGATGAGAACAGGAATATTTCTAAGAGGGATAAGAGGTAGGGTAAAGGGAATTTGTGAATTGTGTGGGGGAAAAGAAAGCATAGAACACTATGTAACAGAATGCGAGAAGGTTGCAGTATGGCGAAAAAAGGTTTGGGAAGGAAAATGGGAGAAAGTAGAGAAGAGGACAGTAGGTGTAAAAATGTTAACGGGCAGGGAGGAAAAGAAGGTAAGAAGTATTGGTGAGCTCTTGCAGAAAGTAAAAGAAAAATGGGCCAGAAACGTAAAAAATATAAGAAAGGAAGAGGAGGGGGAAGAAAGGGACTAATTAAGTAATCAAGGAGGTATGGAGGTTAAGAGCTACCTGGCAGAGCAGAAGACCAGTGTGTCATGCAAGCCAAGGTAGCAACAACGTAACGACAAATAAATGTAACCAAAAGTTGTACATTGTAACATTTTGGAATATGCACAATAAATATATATCATATCAAGTGCCTTATCGAGAAAATTGTCAATGATATTCGAAACTGAAACTTCTAAATTCACACAGGTCTACAAAGAGAGCTACATAATAATCACGAATACTGTAGGTGATGGATCTGACGATGATAATAATAAGTAGTGCTCCGAATAATGTTTAAAATTTTTAATAGCTAGAATGACTCACCTGATATGTGCATTTTGTACTTGGGATCCTGTGATTCCTAGACATAGACAAAGTGACAGTTCGTCTGTGTCATTTACTAACCAGTTGTTTGGTCACCTGCACTTGAGCACGTGTTGCGCGGACGAATACAAAAGTACTGTGCGTGCAGCTCTGGACCTCTGGATCCAAGAAAGACTTCGTTTGGGAAGGGGGCAGATGAATGGGAAAACTAGACGACAAAGTGCAACAAATTAAGGAGAGGAGCGATAGCAAAGTAGGAAAAAGCTATAAACAATTAAAAGTAGTTATTAAGATTTAAAGAAAACGAGAGTGAGAAAAGAGAAAGATTTTTATATTGGGATGAAGTGAAAAAGAGACTGCAGCACAAGTAGAGGAATGAAGAGATGGAGAATAAATAACAACAGTGGAAGAAATATTCAATAACCTAAGTATCGAAATAATTCACTCTTCCCGTTTAAAGTGATGAGTGTGGTCTGTAGGTAGGATGGAGTTCTGATAGCCAATCCAAGTTTATTAGTGTTGAGAAGGTGATTGTGGCGTGGGTAGGAGAGCACGATCTTTATAAGGGCTAGGATGTGGTTTGAAACCATGCAGCTCCTCCAAACCTAGAATATGGAAACAGGATATTGTGCAAACTGCACAGATGCTCATGAAGTGTGATTTTATATCAGATGGGCAGCTGAGCTTTATATGTACCTCTGAAAAGAACCGATCCGCCCACAGAGGATCACATTCAAGTTCAGTTCTCAACATCATCCTAGCTAAAATTGGAAGGCTTCTAGGCGCAACTGCTACCATCCACGAGAAATACATGCACTTTAATAAAGTAGCATCGAGAAGATCACTCCATCAATTAGTGAGGCTGATTCCATTCCACTTTTGAGAGTAAACCCATTGCAGACGTAATGTAATATAATAGTGCCCTTCACGCTCTAAACCTTCTGAATGATACTGTCAAATGTTGTGAATATATAATGAACAAATCACAAACCAATTCTAATGTAGGTTTCACTATGAAATACACTAACTTATCTTTCCAAAGGATATATTGACACTAAACTTATATACTTTAAGAATGTGTTAATCACTGGAATTATATTGCTGGTGTTCTAGAACCTACCATTTTTGTTGATGATTAATAGATGCAACAACTCTGTTCTCAAACAAAGAACCGCTAAGAGAGCATGTGTTCTGATAAGTCGACAAAAAATCTGTCTTCAAGAGACAGTGTCCTAAATGCTTAAGTAGCGCTAACGTAAATTAATAATAATAATAATAATAATAATAATAATAATAATAATAATAATAATAATAATAATAATAATAATAATAATAATAATAATAATAATAATAATAATAATAATAATAATAATAATAATAATAATAATAATAATAATAATAATAATAATAATAATAATAATAATAATAATAATAATAATAATAATAATAATAATAATAATAATAATAATAATAATAATAATAATAATAATAATAATAATAATAATAATAATAATAATAATAATAATAATAATAATAATAATAATAATAATAATAATAATAATAATAATAATAATAATAATAATAATAATAATAATAATAATAATAATAATAATAATAATAATAATAATAATAATAATAATAATAATAATAATAATAATAATAATAATACTCTCGAAGACCAACTCTCCCAGACCAAAAAAGGCAAGGCAAGTGAGGTCAAATGTGAAGAGGATGATCATTGTCTTTTTTGATGTTCGTGGAATTGTGCATCGGGAATTCGTACCTCCTGACCAGACTGTTAACCAGCACTTTTTCTTGGATGTTTTAAGGCCTCTGCGAGAGGATGTGAGGAGGCAACGCCCGGAACTTTGGCGATCAGGTGACTGGTTTCTGCACCACGACAACGCTTCAGCACACACGGCCTTACGAGTGACCCACTATTTGGCATCTCAGAGGTGGTCTGTCGTTCCCCACGCTCCGTATTCGCCGAACCTAGCCCCGTGCGACTTTTTCCTATTTCCAAGAATGAAAAAAAAAAAAAAACGCTAAAAGGGGAACGTTATGATGATGTGGAGGCGGTAAAAACAGCTTCGCAAAGGGCACTGGACAATATCAAACTTGAAGAGTTCCAAACATGCTTCCAACAGTGGGGAAAGAGACTTAACACGTGCGTCGCATGTAATGGAGAGTATTTTGAAGGTGACTGAAGTAATTTTGTAAAAAGGTTCATCAATAATGCTTTTATGACAACAATCCTGTTTCTTTTGGGTCCCTCTTCATGGTCACTTTAGCTGATTATGTTAATTAGCTGCGTTCACTATTTTAACTTGTCTACCAGCTACATATAGCTGGCAAGAGAAAGTATTATACACCATTCCAAAATTTGACATAGGGATTGATTTCAACGAAAATGTACGTTGGCACTTTTCAAATGTGTTAAAAGCGGAACAAAATCATAGGTAATCTAGAGAGGAAACCTAAACGTTTAACTTTTTATGTGATGTGCATTCTATTTTTGTCACAAGATGTCTCATTTATGCAGAGGATACCCTTTGCCCTTGACCGCTGCGTCCTTTAGTCGCATATTACGGAGTAGTGCTGGATGGGAATGGCAGGGGTCAGCGTGCGGACTCCCCCGACCGTAAGGTGAGTGCTTGATACTTCAGGGAGCCAACTTTCCAAGAACCTAACATCACGAGGCCGAGTACACCCAGGACCAGACCTCCCATCGGGGAGGAGTTCCACGCCGGTAGCGCAGATCGAACCCGGGCCCACCGTGCCAGAGGCGGGAGTGCTGCTGGGACAATGAAATGTTATTTATTATATGAGGGCTGTTCAATAAAGAATGGTCATAATTTTTTTACGGTCATAATTTTTCGCACTAAAATTCAATCTTATTATATTCTGTTAGCTTAATGTGAAACAAACACGCCGAAGTAGTTTCATTGTTGGTACTCCTGGCTCCCACCTGTGAGAACCAGGCAAGTTCAGATATGTTCAGTGTCGCCTACCGCTGCAATGGAAGTAACGTGCAGTTAAAATTGATGTTAGAGGAAGATCCGGAGTTTCTTTCAAACGTAATTACCACTGATGAAACTTGGCCACATTATTTTGATCCTGAGAGCAAACAGCACAGCTCAGGTGTGGAAATCTCCTTCATCACCAACCCCCATAAAGCAAAAGTGGTTGCTTCTGCTGGGAAAGTTATGGACATCTCATTCTTTGATATTCATGGAATGGTTTATCAGCATGTTGTACCTGCACACACATCAGTAACCGGACAATACTACAGGGATGTCCTGAAAACATTGCAAGTCCATATCAGGCGCAAAAGAACACATTTCCTTGATGTTGGCTGGATGCTGCAACACGATAATGTGCGGCTGCATATTGCCAATGTTGTTGCTGAATATCTTGCAAAAATCAACGTGAAGTGCATCCCTCACGATCCCTATAGTCCGGATTTAGCCCCATGTGACTTTTTCTATTTCCAAACTTGAAGAAACGCCTTCGTGGGAGGCATTATCCATCATCAGAAGCAGTGGTGAAGGCTGCGGAGGCGATTTTGAAGGATCTCTCAAAATGGTTTCCAGCATGTCTTTGAAGACTGGCAGAAACGCTGGGACATGTGCATCGCATTCAGGGAAGACTATTTTGAGGACAATCAAAATTATTGGTAAAGGTACGTTGTCAAAAAGAAATTGTGATCATTCTTTATTGAACAGCCCTCATTGCTCGACACATTTTAATTCGAATGATGCCGGTGTAAGTCTTGTATAATGAAGAGTGCTTAACGATGTTCATGAATGAATGCGTAGCAATATGGAATTGCAAAATCGGACATCGTAGTAAGGTTTCAGAGCACAAAATGAATACATTTTAAGTGAATGTTTCTTTTGAAATGTAGCTTTTAGGAGCATTGGAGATTCAAATAGAATGGAGTAAAAATTCATCTTGCGTTCTAAGTAAATAAACCTTAGTTACAGATATGAACATAAACTATAGGATGCTGTTGATATTAGAGATAATCAGGCTCTGAATATACGATGTGACAAATAATACGAACATAAGAGGTAAAATATTGCTACATTATAGTACATTATACTAATTCAAGAATTTAAATCACTTGGTCACAACTCTTTTGACGAACACTACATTTGCTATTAAGTTTTGCTGTACGGAAGGCATACTAAATCTGAAAGTCCGTAAACCTCAAATAATGAGCCGAGCAGTTGTGTCTATTACAGTGTCATTATAAAAAGGATGGGATTTCCATTTCGGTAGAGTACTAATTTCCAACCTACCAAAGTGGCAACCAGGTAGGCGGTTAGCAGGCACGCTCTTGTATACGTGGGTTGCAGATTACAATCATATTGCAGTTTCACTATATTAGGGAAGCATTTGGAAGCATTGACCAGGATGTCTTCTTTACTACAGCTAACTTGTTCTCTTCAGTGGCGTACACTTCCTTTGTTACGCTCTGAGGATAACAATAACTTCCAAGATTATCTCAGGATGTAACATTGTATAGAAGTATCATTTCATGAAGTGTTTTTACTCAGACTGCCTAATTAGGAAGGGGGAGTTAATCACATAACTCTGGGCTATGAACACGTTTCTTAAGGCGAAAAAGCTATCCATTCTGTTCCTAACGATAAAGTTTAGATAGTGTCACTTCCTGCCTCGGAGGAATGAATGCATATTGACCCATCTACTACTTGCTGCTGGTTCCTTTTGGTTGAACAAAAATTCGAGAACCACAATTCCACTGTTTGCCACTTTTCCGCTCTTGAATATTCACCCGGGTTGCTTTTGGTAATTTCGTCTTCCAGAAAGTTTGCTCTGTGTTTGGGTTCTATATAAAATGCTGACAATTGCCGGGTGTGGTTCTTACTGTTATGTGCCAATACGCCGACGACGTCCTCATAATGGCACGTAGCAAGAACCTAAGATATTGTCATCCTCCGCTGCAGCAACAGCTCCGAGCCATCGGCCGTTGGAGTGAGAGGTGGAGGAAAGCCATCAGCCCGAGGAAGAGCTCCGCTCTTCTCCTGGCTAAGGTCCGAGCCAGGCGTCCGGGTTGGTCGCTGAGGTTGAGAAAGAGGCAAATACCCTGGGTTCCCTCTGCCAAATACCTTGGCGTCCTCCTCGATCGCGGCCTCACCTACGCCCCTCATGTCCGGGTCAAGGCCGGACAAGGGCATGCAGCACTCAGGCAGTTGTACCTTGTCTTGAAATCCACTATGCCAACACACCTCAAACTACGCCTGTATCGGGCGATTGTACCGCCCCTGATTCTGTACGGCTGCGAAGTCTGAGTATCAGCGGCTCCGACCACTATCCACAGACTACAGCGCGCCCAGAACAGGGCGCTGCGTATTATCTACGATACTGGAAGTAGATTCCCGTCCCGTATCCTTCACATCTGCTCCGGAGTCCCATATATTGTGAACTTGGTGCGGGAGAGATGCCGTACCATCTGCAGTAAGCTAGAATCCCATCCTAATACCCTGGTGAACACCCTTGGCCCTTACGACCATAGAGCTCCTCGCAGCAGACCCAGTTACCGGTCGCCAAAAGATGCCTTGGGTAACGTGAACTAGGGCCACTTTCTCCTGACTCTATTCCCCCAAGCCCAGAAATGAGCTTGGTAAGTTCCATACCCCTCTAGCCTGTCAAGCGGGCTGTACTCAGATGCCTCCCAGGCAGGCGGAAGAGCGCAGCCAGCACTGGGCACACACCCCCCACGGGGCACTAGCGCCCATTTAAGGCTAGATATAGCACTGCCTAAGACAACCACCTGCGACAATCGAACTGCCCAGATAAAGCCGCACTAAGCGGCTAGGTGCTGGGCAGCAAACAACCCGCCCAGGTAAACCTGGGCGATTCGCATCTTCTGCTGGTGGTCTGCCGCTGGGTGTTGTTCAGGAGTTAAGTCAAGAATTGTACTTTTTAGTGGTGAGAGAATTATCAAAATCGGTTAACTGGTTTCCAAAATTCTACAGCAGCACGCGTGTGCACATACAGGCAAGGCAAAATGTCTCATTTATAATATTAGTCTAGATAAATTTTATCTGTGAATGGGTCTTTGAATAGTGACATTGAAAATATAATCTGGTACTTGAATGGTAAAGGAAGGAAATTATAATATAAGATCAAATGGTACACAAGATCTAAAACCGGTACCTCACCAATAAGAACTAAAGACACTGTACTTTGGTTTATGTTATTGATGATGCTATTAATAGCTTTTTCATTAATATAATTTGTAACAACCATTCTATTACATATTCTGTATTGAGTTACATGTTACAATATATACGAGAGCTGTTCGAAAAAGAATGATCATAATTTTTTCGGTCATAATTTTTCGCACTAAAATTCAATCTTATTATATTCTGTTAGCTTAATGTGAAACAAGCACGCCGTAGTAGTTTCATTGTTGGTACTCCTGATTCCCGCCTGTGAGAACCAGCCAAGTTCAGAGATGTTCAGTATCACCTACCGCTGCAATGGACGTAACATGCGAGGAACAATAAGTGGCTTTGAAATTCTGCTGTCGTCTCAAGAAATCTTCAGTTGAGGCCTATACAATGTTACAGGAGGACTATGGAGAGTCTGTTCTTCCCTACAACACAGCTCGAAGGTGGTTTAAAATATTTAAAGAGGAGACAAATCAATTTCAAAGGAAGGTGGATCCGGTGCTCCAGTTACTACTCTTACGGAAGAAAACTAACACTGCTGCTGCCATTGTGAGAGAGGATCGACGAATTACCTTAAGATCACTTTCTCAAATACTGAAAATTTCATTGGGTGCTACCCACAAGTTGGTGACAGAAACATTATACATGAGACCTGTTTGTGCGCGATGGGTTCCAAGATGGCCGGATATTGCCAATGTTGTTGATGAATATCTTGCAAAAAACAACGTGAAGTGCATCCCTGACCCTTCCTATAGTCCGGATTTAGTCCCATGTGACTTTTTTCTATTCCCAAACTTGAAGAAACGCCTTCGTGGGAGGCATTATCCATCATCAGAAGCAGTGGTGAAGGCTGTGGAGACGATTTTGAAGGTTCTCTCAAAAAATTGTTTCCATCATGTCTTTGAAGACTGGCAGAAACGCTGGGACAAGTGCATCGCATTCAGGGGAGACTATTTTGATAAGGACCATCAAAATTATGAGGATGAGTAAAGGTAATTTGTCAAAAAATTTTGATCATTCTTTAATGAACAGTGCTCGTATAGATATATAGGTGTGTGTGTGTGTGTGTGTGTGTGTGTGTGTGTGTGTGTGTGTGTGTGTGTGTGTAGGTTATGAAAATAATAAATAATGAACCTTTAATTTCTTTAAATATAAAGTTTCTGTGATTAATCTATATTGCGCGAGCATAGTCGTCGAGAAGTCGCGGACATCGGAAGTCCATTATTTGTCATTTGCTAGCTTTGCAAAGGATGGAGACATCCATCGAAGAGCCGCTTGCGGCGACTTTAGAAGGACGGCGAGCTGGGCAGAACACGTTCCGGTTCCTCCAAGGTGAGCACCGACCTCAGACGGGCCCGCACCTGTTCTAATTAGTGCGAGCGAGACTTGAAAAATATTTGATACTACTCGTTACATCACCATACTCTAACCTAACTTATTATTTAGGCTAACGGTCCGTATCGTCAAATTCCTTAGACTTTGCTTGACCATGACTTTTTAAAATAACAAGCTTGTTTTTAACATCTGACACTTGAGAAGCAGTGCTGTAACATTTCATAAAGTGACAAAACACAAACAAACAAGGTTCCAAAATGTAACTTCCAGTTTCTTCTGCATTAATACCGGTCTGATTAAGATATCTTGAGAACAAGCAAGATATTTGCAATGAATACAGTTTATTTAAAATATGACTTACAAATGGCATGCGCTGGTGTAGAAGGTACACGAGGTATTGAGGAATTTAGCGCTGCAGATTTTCAAACATCTAAGCTGAATATGATGAGAGTAAAAGTAATTTTAGAGCACAAGGTGGAAGAAATGACCGATGTGTCAGCCATAGTTACATAATATATTTTGTTATATGTAGGTACAGTTAAGTGCAGTGGTTCTACTCCCATTAGTCCTGCACCCGTAGGACGAAGGACCCGGGCCTCCTTCGACCAGGGAGCGATGGATACTCCGGGGCTCTTTCCATAGATCAATACCTGATTTCTTAAAAAGCCCCCCCCCCGCTGAGCATAACGTCATGCCGGGATGGAAGTGGATATGCCACTTACGCGCGTCAATCCCGCAGAGAAGACTACCGAAAACCTCGGTGGGGCCGCCTGGTGATCTATCACACCTTCTACTAGCTCTGCAGGCTAGTACGCGGAACTTATGAGGCAATCCTCTACCCCCTCCGGGCGGCCGTAGCCTGGCCGGAGGTACCCAGTTCCCCGTGGGTGTCAGGAATACACTGCCCCCTCGAGTCCAACCCAATCCTAACAACTCCAATTCAGGGAGGGGCTTATCCTTCAAGACGAATGTCGGGTAACTCTAAGCTCCGTGGAACCTGGACTCATTTGAGCATCATTTCACCCAATTTATTCACCGTCCGATATGACTTAACGTTGGAGAACGTAAATTTCACACAAAAAATGCAAGTTGATGCAGCTGATACACATTTTCCGTGTTTTTATAAACGGAAGTACTCTTTGCAATAACTCATTTTTAGTTTCTGTTTCCGAAAATCTTTTGAAGAATGTGTACACCTTAAAAATAATACTTCGAGCCTGACTTCGCAATACCTGCCTTTTTGACTCGCCATTACACTCACCGCAAGAAGCCATTGCACTATTTAACTCTTACTCTACTGTTGTGTAAAGAACAACTGAATGATATTGATTTGAACTCTCCAGAGTAAATAAACACTTCTTATCCAGCATTCATTCATAAACATAAGCATACAGCATTCCATAGGCTAACAGGAAATGAAGTGTTTGCTCTTTCTCGAATTTAACACCTTGACTTATTCACAGTAATTCTTTTATCACGTCATGTCAGTAGTTTAAATTTCAGTTCTGAGTAATTAAAAGTATTTGTACATACATACACACCAACCACTTTGCTCTAAGAGTAAATAGAGATTAGGAACCATTCATAAACAAAGATATAATGTGACCAGACACGTTATGCCTGGGCAGTAGGAAATTTATTGCTTCCTCTCGCTCGAATTGGATTATTCAAAGTAATTCTTTTATCACGTCATGTCAAATATTTACGTTTCAGTTCTGAGTAATTACTAATATACGTACATGCATATATGCCAACCAATGATGATATTCATACAGTGCTTACGTCGCGATTTATTGTTATAATACAGGTAATAGTGGTTTATTTATTTGTAATAGAAAAAACTATTTGAGCTAAAAATATGGGGTTTTCATGGTTGTGTTAGATACATTACTCTCTACGTTCCACATGGATCAGTTTTGGGAAAATATGAATTTTGTCTTACCGCGAATAGTATTCATTAGAAATTGATTAGTTTTGCGCTCGGCATACACCACTTATCCGGAATGGAATACGACAACACTGCAGGACTTCCATTGGTTGCTCGCCTAGTAGAGCTCAAGGACAAACACCTTCCCATTTGAAACACATAATAGCTGTTTTTTCTCCCATGATGTAATTCTTGCTTCTTGTATGTGTAAGATGGGTAGTTGTTGTCACAGGGGTTAATAAGTAATACTGACGCTTTGTTTAACTGGTGTGCAGAGTAAGTAGTTAATATACACCGGTATATGCGTTCATATGATAAAGTATTTCATTCAGTACTATATGTAAAGCTTGATTAATACTGGGGCAGTGCATTATACCATTGTTGTTGCTAAATATTCTGATTACAGACAATGAAAATGAAGCTACGCACAGCGCTCTAGAAATGATTGGTTTAGAACCTTTACCTCTTGAAAAAAAAAAATAAACCATATGATCGCCAGGTATTGTTGAAGTGAAATATCTGCGAAGTTAAGTGAAAGAGGAAAACTCAGTGACACATTGAGGTACACTCCACGTTGTTTACAAAACTTTTTAGGATCTTGGTCACAGTCTTATATTCCAAGAGTCCACTGTGTTAAGTATAACCAAACTTTTTGGAATTATTAATCGGTATTTCAGCCCAAGCCAGAACAGAGTGGTGTCTACATATCTGTTACAAATTATATCAGCCACAGCTACGGACATAGCACTATTATGTGTTTCAAATGGGAAGGTGTTTGTCCTTGAGCGCTACTAGGCGAGCAACCAATCGGAGTCCTGCGGTGTTGTCGTATTGCATTCCCGCTTAAGTGGTGTGTGAGGAGCGCCAACCTAATCAATCTGTATGAAATACTATTCGCGCTAAGACAAAATTTCAGATTTTGCCAAATCTGATCCATGTGGAAGGTAGAGAGTAATGTATCTAACATAACCAATGAAAACCCCATATTTTTAGCTCAAATAGTTTTTCTAACACAAATAAATAAACCGCTATTACCTGTATTATAACAATAAATCGCGACGTAAGCACTGTATGAATATCAATATTGGTTGGCATGTATGCGTGTACGTAAATTCGTAATTACTCAGAACTGAAACGTAAATATTTGACATGACGTGACAAAAGAATTATTTTGAATAAGCCAATTCGAGCGAGAGGAAACAATAAATTTCCTGTTGCCCTGGCAGAACGTGTCTGGTCACATTATATCTTTGTTTATGAATGGTTCGTAATGTGTATTTACTCTAGAGAGTTCAAAGTGGTTGGTGTGTATGTATGTATATACATATAATTTTCATTACCCAGAACTGAAATTTAAACTACTGACATGACGTGATAAAAGAATTACTCTGAATAAATCAAGGTGTTAAATTCGAGAAAGAGCAAACACTTCATTTCCTGTTAGCCTGTGGAATGCTGTATGCTTATGTTTATGAATGAATGCTGGATAAGTAGTGTTTATTTACTCTGGAGAGTTCAGATCAATATCATTCAGTTGTTCTTTACACAACAGTAGAGTAAGAGTTAAATAGTGCAATGGCTTCTTGCGGTGAATTTAGCGGCGAGTCAAAAAGGCAGGTATTGCGAAGTCAGGCTCAAAGTATTGTTTCTAAGGTGTACACGTTCTTCAAAAAAATGGGCAATGAGGAATATAGAAATCAGCTCGATTTCAAAAATGCTCAACGGCTTACTGCTGAAGCGTGTGATGTAGGTAAAACAGGTGTGTCCCGCATTTGGATTAGAAAAGCAGGTAATTCATAAACTATAATTATTGTTATAGTATTTAAAAATATACATGACTTGCGAAAATGCTTTTTTCCAATTTTGATTTTGGCAACTGCATCATTGTAAAAGTTTTTAAAATATAATTCGCTTACCCTTACATCTAGCGCCAAGCAGACCTGCATGTTGTATGTGTGTGGGAGAAAGAGGGAAATATAAAAGGAGTGGGGTAACAAGCTGGCAACGCTGAGTGTGATACGGCATCTGATTAGCTGGACTCTAGAACCCTTCCCATTTGAAACACATAATAAAGCTGAAAAAGTAGAATTGCATCATTTTACTCCTTTAAATCTACCGATGGGTCCTGATGTGTGGCACTTTAGACTTCAGAGATGAAAGCGAAAGGAAAGAAGCTAGGCAGAAAAGGAGCACCAGAACAGGAAAATATTCCGAGGATGATTTAGTTATTGCTCTCCGACAGCAAATAGATCTGTGCAGGCAATAATATAATAAATATTATGCGTTTCGCCCCCTCCCCATTTTGGAAACCTTTCGCTTACTCTGTCCTTTAATGCCCTTTAGCGACTTTCTGGGGACTTCCTAGCATCTAAGTAATGACAAATAGTGTTTGCTTGTTGGGAGCACTGAACGCAATTCTCATTTGGTGAAGAGATAGTTAATATATTTGGCTTTTCACAATGGCACGCTACTGTACTCTTGTTCTGCATACCTGGTTTCCATTATTTCTCGTTTCGTCACGGACTGTTACCATCTGACCACTAGGTAATTCTTGTTTTTATGTAATATTAAACAGCATGTCTTTACCCCTGAGAATCCTTGTCAAAATTAGTGTTGCGCAGGCCATAATTGGAATATCAAGTTTTCAGATTGTCGTTTTGAAAGAAAAAGATAAAAGGTTACATTATCCAAGAAGGAGTTATAAACCAGCTTTAAATTTAAGCGTTGACATAATATTGGCTTAAAGGTCTATTAACTTATAAAGGTATATATTGCAGCTCCACCAGTAATTAATACCTATAGAGAGCTCTTAACTAGTCAACCAATACACGTTTAAATTTAAAGGTTCCTTGGTGTTCAACCATGTTCTTACTGGTCATGATCTAAACATCACTGCAGGAGATTCCGCGAGTATTAGACTTTGAAGAAAAGGGGTTTGAATCTGGTTCTAATTGTTCCAGACCTAGCACATTCCTATACGATTCGGGGAATTGGGTACCTCCGGCAAGGCTACGGCCGCCCGGAGGGGTTAGAGGGTTGCCTAATAAGTCCCGGGTACTAGCCTGCAGAGCTAGTAGAAGGTGTGCTATATCACCGAGGTTTTCGGTTGTCTTCCCTGCGGGGTTGACGCGCTTAAGTGGCGTATCCACTTCCATCCCGTCTTGACGCTGTGCTCAGTGGGGGGGGGGCTGTTTAGACTCAAAGTATTGCCCTATGGAAAGAGCCCGGGAGTATCCATCGCTCCCGAGTAGAAGGAGGCCCGGCTCCTTGGTCCTACGGGTCCAGGACTAATGGGAATAGAACCTCTGCACTTAACTCTATATAAATATGACATTCCCGTAGGGGAGGGGATCCGTCCCCTTCAGCTGCCGTGGTGCGGGCGCTGCGGACCCTTAGCACTCGTGGTAAATCTGACGTTACTAGAGGAACCTCGGGCCGAACATTCGAGCCCCTCCCTGATAGGGAGTTGTTCGGATTGGGTTGGACTCGAGGGGGCAGTGACTCCCGATACTCGTGGGAGATCGTGTACGTCTCTGGACGGGGTTGAGGGAAGCCATTAATATTCCCGCGTACTAGCCAGCATAGCTAGTAGAAGGTGTGCTAGATCACCAGGCGGCCCCACCGAGGTCATATCGGTAGCCTTCCCATTTTGGAGTTGGCACGCGTAGGTGACGTATCCACTTCCATCTCGTCTTGAGTCCACAGGACCAGATGGGGGGGGGGGGCTTGTTAGTCTCTAGGTCTTGCCCTATGGAAAGCCCCACGGAGGCGCCGGGCGCCCTTTGGGGCAGCTCGGTAACTCCCGGGTCGAAGGAGACCCGGGTCCTTGATCCTACGGGTCCAGGCTAATGGGAGTAGAACCTCTGGCATTAACGTGCTGGAATTAGGTTCCGAAGATAAAGAATGCGGTACATTGAGGAAGTTGATTCACAAATGCAAGAATGAGATTTTGGTGAGTGTTGATTATACACTTTCCGTATTACATTTTTTTTTTGTTATAACGGGAAATAAACTTCTAGCGCTCAAAAGAATTAGAAGATGCAATATTTTGAGAAAAAAAAAACCAAAGCTATTTAATATTATTGTTATTGGATACAAGCACAAAGGCTAAGTTTGGACAATCTTCATTGTGAAGTGATGAGAAACATGAAAATGATCACTATTAATTTGTGTCCTTTCATATTATATAAAATACCAACAGTATTATCGAATGTATGCCGAACCCGCTCGCAGGATAACGTATTACTTATATTTAATACATCCAGGCATACGTACAAGACCGAACTTTTGTAGTTATTGAACGAACGTGACTATGTTTTTTGAGTCACTGTTAAACACAAAAGGATCGTGTTTGCACAAATGTAATTCTCGTTGGGAAGATAGGACCCGCAGAGTGGGTTGAATACTTTACAAAGTTGATCGGCGAGCAACCTAAAGTTAGCTTTAAAAATGGATTTGGGATGGGGAGGTGGCGCAATATAATAGATTAGATGGGGAAATCACAGTAGACGAAATGAATTTACAAGTGAAAATGTTAAAAAAGAACAAGACTGGGGGCTTTGATGGACTACCAGGAGAGTTCTGGAAGGAGTATGGTAAAACAAATGAAGGTATAAGAGTCATGACGAAATTTCTAGAAAAAATAAGGCAAGTGAATAGATTTCCAGAAAATTGGGAAGTGAGTATTACTGCACCAATTTACAAAGGCAAAGGAGAAGTTATTAAACGACACAATTATAGGGGGATTAGTTTACTAGCAATATTAGGGAAAATGTACACAGAAATAATGTCTGAAGGATTGCAAAGATGGGCGGAGGCAGAAAAGAAGCTATCGGAATTTCAATCAGGATTCAGGAAAGGGAGAAAGACAGTAGATAATTTACTAATTATTAGAACAATAGTAGATAAGTACACAAGTAGGAAAAGAGGGAGAGTATATATGTTTTTGTAGATATTGTAAAAGCTTTTGACACAATATTGAGAGAAGCACTGTGGTGGAAATTACAAATGAAAGGAGTCACCAAGAAATTTATTATAGGGTTAGAAAAAATGTATGAGGGAATAAAATTTGGAACAAGAGTAGATAAGAATGGGATAACAGAATTTGTGAATCAGAAAATGGGATTAAGACAAGGCTGTATACTTAGCCCTATATTGTTCAACTTGTTCATTGATGATATAATTGAGAAGGTTGTAAAAAGTAACAACCATTGCCCAATTATTAGGAATAAGTTAATACCAGTGTTACTATTTGCAGATGATTTGGTAATAGCATCTATAACAGTGATAGAATTACAGAGAGCAATAAATGAAATTAGCAGCTTCTGTAAAAAATGGGGGATAAGAATCAATATAAGCAAGTCAAAAATAGTAGAGTTTAAGAAAGGTGATAAGTTAATAAAAGATGAAAAGTGGTATCTGAATGACCAAAAAGTGGAGGTGGTAAAGGAGTTTGACTACTTTGGGATGAGATTGTGCTACAATGGAGGTTGGGGAGCACATGGGAGAAAGATAAGAGTGAAAGGGAAGATAGCGATGTTTGGGGTAAGGAGCAGTAAATATAAATTACTAGATACGTCAGTAAAGTGGCATGAAAAAGAATCTATGAAGCAATAGTAGAATCAAAAATGACATATGGTGTGGCGTTTTAGGGGGCCAATGAGATAAGAAATCATGTTGAACATACATATGAACAGTTCTGTAAAGAGATACTAGGTTTGAATAAATCAACGCCAAATGGAATAGCTAGAGTGGAACTTGGAAGACCTTGCAGGAGTGGGGTAGTTATAGAAATATGTTTAAAATATTGGTATAGTTGTATAAAAATGGATGATGAAAATACATTAAAGATCCGTCTAGAACATCAGAAGAATTCAACATGTAAGAACAGCTGGTGGGCAGAGCTAGAGCGAACGCTGGCTAAAATAGGGATGCGGGATATATGGCAAGAGAGTGAAAGAAATGTAAAAGGTTTTTGGAAAATTATTAAGAATAGGATAGAGGACATTGTCTGGCAAGTGAGTGGGGAAATCTGATAAGTAAGAAATCACTAAATGTATACTTGAAAATAAAGACAGAATGGGGAAGGGAAACATATATAGACCTATGTGATAGATATGAGAGGGAGGGTTTAGCTTGGTTAAGGACATGAGCCATATTGAGAGGGGGTTCACCAAAGGAGTACATTCTATGAGGAAAGAAAATAAGTTTAGAACATTATGTAGTGTAGTGTAAAGAAATTGAAAACTGGAGGAAATTAATATGGGATAAGAACTGATATAATAAAGGGGCTTATGTAGTAACAATAAAAATGCCTATGTTGAAAAGAGAAAAGATTAAGGGAGGTGGGAAAATTTGCTGACAAATTCAAAGAGAAATGGTTGAGAAGGGCAAGGAAATAAGAGGTAGAGAAATGGAAGACACGATCAGAACATTAGGTCAAGGTCGTATAAGGGCTAGGATAGAGGGAGCCAACACCACTATCAGCCCGTAATATAAGCAGCTGACAAATTTGTACCTAGATTAGAATTGTAAAACTTGAAATTGAAATTGTAAAATACGTAAGTACAAATCAATACTAAACAAGAATAATTGTCGTTCATTATGCTAAATTATATGGCAAAATACTATACTGAAATATTATAATTAAATTACAATAATTTGTGACAAACTTCAGTTATCTGTTTTTAATTGACGAATCCTCCAGGACTAGTTTCATGATGTATCCATCACAGCCTCAGCTAGTCTTTTTGTTGTAATTTAATCCCAATATTTGTATTACTTCACTATTAGTAGCTTCAATCGTTTACAAAATATACTACTGAAATGTTTGAAAACCACAAAGAAGTTGTAAATGAAAGTTGTTACATTTTCAATTGTGCCAGACAATTTGATCTGCATAATTGGAATGTTTTTAGGTATATATTTTTGATTAATTATTTCACTATCGAATTGCAGTTAACCCAGATAGAGGAGAACACCCTCCGTCTACTTATATGGTGTGCACAATGTCGAGTATCAAATGTTGTGTGTTTTCTTAGATTATTTCCACGGCCCCACTGAGATTTTGCTTTATACTGAACAAAGACATTTCGAGTAGTCCTAGTAGCAATAGAAGTAGTAGGAGTCCCCGAAACCGGGGAAGAGCACCGCAAGTAGGCCAGTGGCACTTTTGCTTCTAACGTGACCCATGGTAGGCAGGGATAAGGGGGCACCCAGAGGACAGCCACATCAGGGTAAGTATGGACGATGTCCCTAACGCTCCCAGATAGAACGCAATTGGTCACCGTCTAGCTCTTCCTAGAGGCCACGAGCAGGGAATGTCTCAGAAAGAGGTCCGTCAGCAGTCCAACCAACGCTAGGGAGGAACCTTTACATAGCGCATATCCACCGGCCAGGTACAGCACGCCGAACGACGTAGGTTGGACCTAAAACCGTGTTAAACATGAGAGGAAATGATGCACAAAGAGTTAGTGGTAGAAGAAGAACCACCCCATATTTGCCTAAAGATGATCAGAGTGGCCGGCTAGACAAGAATGGAACCCAGAATCTCACGGATATGGGCCTCACGCGTTACTGCGGAGCTATCTCGCTCAGTAAAGCAGATATTTCTTTTGACTGTGGTCTCATTTGAACATCATTGATTCTTATTTCATTAGCTGTTAGTGTAGAGATAAGTTATAACAAGGGAAGTTAAAGTACGAAAGAAAGAAAGTGAGAGAAAGAGCGAAAGGAAGAAAACTAAATGAACGAATGAGTGAATCAGTCAGTGAGTGAATGAGTGAATGAATGAAATATAATTATAACTGTACAGCTGAATTCATATTTGGAGGTGTACAACTTATGAGGAATCGTTTATCTAGGTAGAATCCACGATATATACTGCCCCATCTTTGAGATAAGCAGATAACCCTTCGTGCGTTGGAACAGTTGCAGAACACGACGGGGTAGATCCAGTTAAACGGACGGCAGTGACGTGACCCAATTTTGTTCTGCAGGAGCGTCGCGAGGCAGTCCCCACGCTTGAACTGACGTGAGTAGTTCGCGATAACCGAAAAAGTCTTAGAGTGTTTCCCATTAATGTTAAAGAGTCTTTATTTTCCAGAAAATAAACTCACTTTTTAGATTGGTACATTCTTGAGCACTTTTTGACTTCTCCGTAATTACCCATATCCATTTTTACATTCTCCAATACGTACTTACAGTACTTAGGGAAAGTATTTCATTCCACCCAAAGTTTCGATTCCAAGATTTCAGTGCACATACAAGTTTTGTGGTACCCTGAATCGAAAAAAATGTATTTTTAGGTAAAGATCCGCGTGAATATGTGTGTTTGTTAAATAAGCTGGTCCTTCGCTTTTATTGTCATTTAAAATCATTTCACCATAGTAGTGAACTGATTTCACCATAGATTTAGTAGTGAAGAAAAATAGGTGAAAGGAATATACTCTGAATGTTGCATTAAGAATAAATTGTCGGTCGTCATGAGGGGAGAGGGGTTCAAGTCAGTGCTCTTTCATTGAGAAACCTGCTGGCTATTAGCATTAGAAGTTGAAAACTTGTAGCTTAAGGTTCATTATAGAACCAACAAAACGCGACCTTCAACTATTAAGCCTTTTAATTAAATTTTGTTTTCTACAAGGCCCTTACTGTAAGCCAGTAACAGAAATCATGATTATAAATATGGAAATGTCAGAAAGGTGGCCACGAAAGGTATAATGAATTAGGAGGTCATTGTCGTTTCAATCATGATCCAGATAAATCAAGGGGATATTGATATTTACAGTAAAGGTCAGGAGGCCATGACTTGTTTTATCTCGCACGCATCAGGACCACTTTTCTACGCTCCTGACCTTTATGAAATCACCAGTTTGGTTCCAGTGGCACGTATGTTAATGTAATGCACCTGTTTCGATTATTTTCTGAGATACAAGGCCTTTAAATATAAATTAATTTGCAGCCTTATTTTAGTTTGTCTCAAATTGAGCTAGTTCTGTCAAATTGGATAATATATCATTATTCCGATTTTCTTCGGAACAGAATATAGGGGAATAAAGGCTCAGTAACTGTAAAATATTTCACATTTCTCGTTGAACCCACTGATCTTGTTTTCATCGACTACCATATAAGAAAGTTTTAATGTAAGTTGCTTAGGGTACCTGTTTCTCTCAGTCTTTTAACATCTATTATACACAAGACAAAACAAAGATTACGTGTGTGCAGCTGGACTTCTTACCCCCGCCCCCAATTACTTCATTCGTCTAGCTCACTCTTAACTTCCATAGTCATATCTCTTTGAACTGGAAAACCACAAACGATTTTGTTCAGCTCGACGTAAACCAGATTTTTAAGTTTATTTGGTGCACATTTGCTATTAATCATTCAAATTCACTCTCATATATCATATACATACATACCTGTCGAGCATGGAGAATAATTCTAATCAAATAAAAATACCCCTGTCCCTCCAGCAATCGAACCTGGGGTCTGATTCCTAAATTAAAGGATTGAAATAAATATACATGATGGATTTCAAAGGAATGTTGGTTCTTTGTTACAACACGTGCAAGGGCAGTTGAGTCGAGTAGCAGTTGGGGGAGAATAGTTGTTTTAACAAAAGAGACGTAAGAAGCATTGTTCTTAGCATATTTCTAAAGTGTAGCACTTGACTTTGTTGAATGGGCTACTCTTCGGACCCTTCTTAATGGCATGACAAAATAGTCACAAAGGGAATCTTTGGTTGAATAATGGGCTTCCAGAAAGTGAAAGCTATACGCTCACGTGCAGCTGTGAGGAAAGTTCGTGGCTGGGAGCCGATTAGGGCAGTCCACTTCTTCTGTCTTGGTCGCGGACAGACCAGAAGTGATGAGAGAAGATATTTGTCAGTTTATACGTAACTAATTAAGTATTATCGAGTAATAAGCATTCCGCCTTCAGTAACTTTAAACAGTGATATTGGTAATCCTTGGTCGGCAATTTCGAGTTTAATGTAATAATAAAAGAAGCAGTCATTAAACCAGTTTTAAACGGGCATTCCAGTGTCATTAAAAACCATCCTTCTCATTCATATCCACGCATACCCTGTGATAAACCTCATTGCTTTACCCTGAGCTAAACACCCATTATTTCCATTTGCATCAAACTGTAGCCCCAAAGTGGAACCTTTGTTCTCCAATACTTGTTGTTTCAGGTCCCTGGGTTGAGATGTCATAACAGTGAATATTTGACCACAATATCAGTTTAAAATTTATGCTGTTCCTATGCAATGCTAGTAATAGAAGATAAAAATATGCATTTTGTTACATTTATAGTTACACGGACTTACAGGTAAGTAGCGGAAGCATTGTCTTCCAAACAAAAATTTGATACCGAAATTTTACCGTAAGCATATTATTTTGGGGCTCCTTGAATTAATTTCTTTTTAAAAGACACCTGTATATACGCGCACGTGAATGTATGTGTTTCTGTGAGTTTGAAGAACGTACCTCCCTTCTTCTTCTTTAACTGCCCTCTTATACCACTAAGTGGTGTCAGGATATTCTTGTTCCTCTTAACCCTTATGTGGGCTGAGTAACGGCATCTCTGGATCAGTGAGAGAGAGAATCCGGGATGGGTGACCAGCCCGATGCCTGGTATGAGAGTGAGGGAAGTGGATGACAGAATGAGGGCAAGATGAAATGATAGGAAAGATGATGGAGCAAATTGTGGAATGCTGGTGGGGTAAACCGGAGGATACGGAGATACCCCACCCCAGTGCCATGTTGTCCACCACAAATCTCACTTTGCGGTCGCCTGTGACCGAACCCGGGCCGCCTTGGTGAGAGCCAAGCGGTCTAAACACTGAGCCATGGCGAGGCCTCAGCGTACCACAACAATGAAAATTTGGTTGAAATACCATGTTTAGTATTAAATTTTCCCAAAGAAGTGAAACGAAGGTTAAAAAAAATTCCCCATCCTGTCTTTCACGTGGAAATTTTTTTCTCTCTCGAAATATTATTTGTAAACATTCCAATTTTGAATGTATCATCAAGTATTGCGTTAAAGTCGATATCTAAATAAAATAAATGCTTTCCCGTCTGCACACGTCAAACCATGCCAGCTGTTTCACTGCAAGGTGAATGCATTTATTAAATCAGGTAAGCGCAGAAAGTACGAGGCGTGTCAGTAAAATAAGGTCTCCAATTTTATTTAATATAGAAAACATGTTTATTGTCAATGAATGTTACATTGATGGAAAGGTGGAACCTACAGCTATTTTTCAATTAATTACCATTGCGATCGATGCACTTTTGCTTGTGCTGTATCAGTTTTTGTATACCCTTGTCATAGCACTCTTCCGCCAAGTTGCGCAGGTAGCGCTCAACCTCGTTTTTCATATCATCGTCGGTCTGGAAATGTGTTCCACCCAGGTGTGACTTCAACTCAGAAAACAGATGATAATCACTAGGTGCTATGTCTGGACTGTAGGGGGATGGGTGAGGATGTCCTATCCGAACTGGGCTAGCAGACCCACCTCGCACACAACTTGTGATAATGCAAATTTTCGGTCAAAATCTTGTCAATCGTAGTCTTACTGACTTCAGGGATAAGTTCGCACAGCTCGCAAACTGTCACACGCCGATCTTTAAGCATTTCTTGCTCGACTTTTACAATTGTTTCTGCTGAAACCGAAGGCCGACCAGAACGCTGTTCGTCATGGACGTCTGTACTTCCGTCTTTGTACTCTCTGACCAATTTTCGCAAGTTTTTGATGTCCATACACTGTGGCCCATAGACTTCACATGATTGACGATGAATTTCAGTGGGGTAGTGCCCTTGGCACTCAAAAAACGGATCACTGCACGCAACTCGCACTTGGCGGCGGAAGTGATAGGAAGCTCTATCGCAAACGGCTGCCCAGCCAAGACTAATGTTAGCAACGGGTTCGCCGTGGTGGGGATTTGAAGGGATGAAACCAAGCTACACGACAGTGTTGCCGAATCTCACGTAATAGCGTTCCTCACGGCTCCAGCGCCTTGGAGACTTTATTTTACAGACACGCCTCCTAAAAGTAATATATACATGGTCAAGCATAAACAGTCCTATGAAACTTGACTATAATGACAATTGAGATGCTGGTATGAAGATTGTGAAATCTGCCCCACAAGTTCCATAAATACACTCGCATCTTAATTATTAGCATTATAGTCTCATCTCATTTAATACTATTATGGGAACAGGTCCAGAATAAGCATTGACAGCTCCACCAATCTTAATACATTACTTATCTTGTTTACATCTGCTGAGAAGCCAATAAATGCTGCTGCAGACACTTTTTTGTCCCTCTCTGCATCCTAGTATGCAAGAAACTACGAGACAAGCAATGCACAATACTTTAAATTACAAGCGCACACACTGTAACTTTAAATGCTAACGCAAATAATGAAATATTTAGAAATATGCCATATGAAAATGAGAGATGAAATGTAAATGAATTACGCTCGCACAAGAGGTTTGTAATACTGTTCATCTCTAGATAGGTACAGAGAATGGAAGTACCCTTTATATGTCTGCAACCAGCAAAGCATTTCTAGTTGACAGTTCTACAGCAAGGACGGCTGAGACTGTGCAAAGCGTTAAAGATCATCAGACATCTGCTGGGCACCAGTGATGACCTCGCAGTTTTCGAATTAACGAGAAAACAATATCAACTGCTCAATACATCGCAGTGTACACCCTGGATTGAAGAGAAAAAGAATAGAGTGGAAACTTAAATGGAAGAATCTCTTCAATAAGGTTGTTCCTACTGATTGGCGAGAGACAGCATATGAAATATTAAACGAGACCATACCAACAGCGGAAAAATTATGGCGACATGGCCGTGCAACATCTAACATATGCCAAATTTGTTCACAAATAGACACCTTGGAACATAGGATTGCCTCTTGCAAACAGGTGCATCATATCTGCATGGTACTCAGAGGCTTTATTGGAAAATGGTGCCCGCCGGAGTTTCCACCATGTCTTCGCAGACTACAGCGACTGGAATTCAGTTTTAAAGACACGCCGCTCCACAGATTTGCGATCTGGTTAGTAATGGGAACATTACACTGGATAATTCAGAGAAATCCTGGAACTGTGCATTACAGAGGGAATGGTTTGATTTCCTGCGAAAGGAACGCTGGAAGCTAATCACTTCTGGGCTCAGTGGTTCTATGGAGCCCTACATCACCTGATTTGAGCTCCAGTACACTGGTTCAGAAGTCAACTTCCATCCCAACACCTAGACTGGCTGCTTTCACTGAGTGCAGACAATCTTTAGCAATACCATTTTGCTCGCCACAAGTTCTTAGAACTGTGTTCCTTCAGATAGACAATCTTTTGCAATGACTATCCTCTTCAAATGGACGCCGCAGGATAAACTAAGAGTCTCAACAGTTACCATTGTGAATACAATTGCATGGTTGAAGTGTTGATTAACTTGTACAGCAGTTAAAATTGTGATATACCATTATTGTTAGATACAGTAAATAGGTAGCGTATGTTGAACTGAGTTGCTAGTCAGTGAGCTAGGAGCGCTGTTAATGTAAATTAGTGTCAGATACTGAATTAAATGAATATTATAAACTGTTTTTATTGATCTTCATTTTGAAATGGCTGTGGTGGTTTCCATGAACTCTTGCTGCAAGTACAAACTACATAAACTTTATTGAAGGCCATTTAGACGGAAATGATAGACCATTTGAGTTAGGTTTAAATTTAAATGTTTTGTAGAAATTTTTAGTTAGTGCCAAGTTGTTAGCTAATCTGAATAATAAATATTAAATAACCATAAAAAAGATCACTGATTTTACATAATGTAGCATTTTATCCTTATGAGAAGCCTACTGAAATAGTAACAGAGAATACAAAAAAATGGATATTTGTGCACTTATAATTTTAGAAACCTCTTAACAAGGGACAAATTATGAAACATTCAGCTTTTACCGAGACTTCGAATTTTTCTTCTAGCCGTTAGATTTCATAGAAATACGAATGTTTAACAGCTGCACCCAGACGGGTCATCATTACGGATGACAGCTTTTAAAGTTACGATGGTCCAGTTAAACCCGTTGTGAAGTCATACTGCAACATGCAGTTTAATTAATATGCATGTACATGCAGAGATCTGCTAGTGAAACAGGTTGTGTTCACTATTTGGGTCGTCAAGAAATTGCAAAAGGACCAATACATTTCCGTCGGTATCACGCAGACGGAATGTCACTCCAAAACTGGTTGCATTGCTTTCGGTGATTTATGAATTAAAAGCCGAGTATGGCCCGCATTCGGAAATAGTGGTTTGCACAGTAGGTGGCAATAGGGCAAACTGTGGCCTTAATTTCTTTCTGTCCTTCAGCATTTAGCTAAATTAGGCTGACATTTACGTACTGCTTTCTTAACTTCGTAATCTGTTGCATATGCAATCGATCATCAATGTTGTGCGAGATATTAGACATTGGAATGCTTTCCCAAAGTTTGATGAACTTAATTTCTCTTTTAATCATAGATATAATACACTCATGAGTACGACTTTCAAGAATGTTTAAAAAATACCTATAACTATTTAGCTGTGTATTTTATTGCTCAAAATCTTAATTTCAAAACTTTTCTGTAAATTGAATTGAAGGTTCCTTGTGTAAATATTTTTATGTGAAAACCCACAAGACTTTTCTGCTCATAACAAATCCGGGCCTATTAATTATATATTAACAATGTTAAAAATAGTTTCCATTCGCGTTACTTTATTTATAACGTTTTGTTTATACATTGTTTCAAATTAAGTTATTAATGCCTAAATCCATTAAAAATACAGAACAATCTTTCAGTTTTACAGCTGTGGTAACGGGAGGAGCACTTGCGATGAAAAGAAAAAGTGCATGACGTGCCAATACTGGAAATTATAAACGTAAAATATGGAATATTTCGTAAAAGGCTAACGATACGAAAAACGAGAGAGCGGATGAGTGAGTGAGTGAGTGAGTGAGTGAGTGAGTGAGTGAGTGAGTGAGTGAGTCAGTGAGTGGGGCTTAAGGACAAGTACGCTGCTTCCCTTTGCCACCAAATGTATATTTTGAGGAAGTTTGGTTTCTTTCTTCTGTAGTAGGTAAGCATTTTCCTATCTCTTTAACTTTCCAGCTACACAAACTTACACAACATAAGTCAGTATGGATGCCCATGAGATTGTCAAAAGAGGCAGTCGTGGTGCTAATGTCTATATTTTATCAGACAGTCAAGTTGCGTTAAGGGCCCTTGGTGCTTGCGCCATTGAGTCAAAGCTTGTAAATGACTGTGTGAAGATTTTAAATCAGCTGGCAAAACACAATAAGTTTACCCTTGTATGGGTGTCAGGACATGAAGGAATTGAAGGCAATGAAATTGCTGATCGCCTTGCCAAAGAAGGTGCTAATACCCCTTTTATTGGCCCTCAACCTTTCTGTGGTGTACCAAGTGACTATATCAAAGATAAGATGAAGGCCTGGGAAATCAAGAAAGTCAATCGCTATTGGGGAAATGTTCCAAAGCAGGATCATACAAAGGAGTTCATTGAACGCTCTGCAAAGAGATCCAAGAGGATCCTCGCTCTCAACAAACAGGAGTTAAGACTATTAATTGGCCTTCTAACTGGACACTACCCTCTAAGGGATCATCTCTATAAGATCGGTAAGATTGGGACCAATATTTGTAGATTCTGTAAAGAAGATAAAGAAACGACAAGGCACATTCTTTGTGAGTGTGAAGTCATTGCCTGGAAAAGATTAAGGCATCTGGAGTCGGGTTTTCCAGCTCCAGGACAGTTTGGCTTACTACCATTCCAAAAACTTATAGGCTTGTTTAGTAGCCTTAATATAAGCTGAGACTTGTAGAGTAGGGTAATGCACAATAGATCTATTAGGTCACAGTGCTGAGAAGTCGCAAGGGCTTCCACTACCCCTTTTCAATCATCAAGTCAGTATGGAGAGGACTTCAAAACTTATTACAGAATACTGAATACAGACTTATTCTTTGTTTAGTCATGAATAGGTATAAACATACTGGAGTTTTAATCAATTTCGCTTGAGCTATTTTTGTGAAAATCGAAAATAACGGAATATTCTTCATGTAAAAATTAGTTTAGGGTAGGAACATTTTCTTGAACATTTTCGTGTTCATATTGGAAAATGTCGAATTTAAATTTAAATACGTTTGGTGTGTGGATATGTGTGAAAAACACTAGCTATCGTATCTATTGCAGGGAGCCAAAGTATATATTCTTAAGAAATTCTCCCAATCTCAAGTTGCCTCTAGGTAGAAAAAATCTCTATCTTTTATTTTCTGAATAGCGACTCTAAAAGGTTAGATTTGACCATATGATTGAGATCTTGCTATAAGGAGTAAAAGCTATAGGTATATCGAATTATCTATTTCTGACTGAATTTTTTATAATTTATTCAATTTTGTATAACCGATGAACCCTAATTAATAGAAAAACATCTACTGCACAAAAAATATAGATCATAATAAAATATAGAATTTATATAATTTAGCCTTTTCCGTTGCACCGTTGTTGAAATGTCCGTTATTACACATTTTAGTTCTTATAGATTGGAACGGCATACAGATTCTACACAAAGTTAACTCCTTTTTTAATATGTGATTCTTTTTCTCAGCGCGGATTGTACGAACAGTTGTACTTTGTTTCCCGTATTATCCATGTACCTCAGTTTATTTTGTTGAATCTACGGGTTATTTATAGTGAAAAAGGGAATAGAATAATCACGTTTTATATCATTAAAATAATACTTATATGAGGAACTTATGACGTGATGGGTAGGAAAAACTGCGAGATCGTCAGATTTTTGTTTCAGCAGCACAAAATTAACATTTTTGTTTTTCAAGATATTGTTAAAATTTGAAACGATTTAAATAGCTATTCTAAGTTTATTTTTAATTAAAATTAGTAAAACAATTATTATTTAAATGTTAAAATTATGTTAAGAAAATTTATTAACAAGAATGATGATGCCCGCCTCGGTAGCGTAGATGGTAACGAGTCTGTCTCACGTTCAAGAGGTCCCGAGTTCGAATTTCGGGGTTTTACCTTATCCTGAAAGACGAATGTCAGGTAACTCTACGCTCCATGGACCCCGGACGCATTGAGCATAATTTCACCCATTTCATTCATCATCCGATAGGACTAAAGTGTTGGAGGACGTAAATTACTAAAAAAAAAAAAAGGAAAAAGAAAAAAGGAATGACAATATATGTAGAAAAGTTGAAAGAAGTTTAGTTGTCGTTATGGCAACTGCAGAATTATAAAAGCTGAGGCACTTGACGCCATTTAGTTTTTTTTTTTTTTTTTTTTTTTTTTTTTTTTTGTAATTTTACGTCCTCCAACGTTAAGTCATATCGGACGATGAATGGAATGGGTGAAATGGTGCTCAAATGAGCCCAACGTCCATTGAGCTTTGAGTTACCCAACATTTGTCTTTCAGGATAAGGGAAAACCGTGGAAAAAGCCTTATCCAGGTAACTCACCCTGACCGAGATTCGAACTCGGAACCTCTTGAACGTGAGGCACACATTCTACCACCACGCTACCGAGGTGGGCCGACATGATAGCTTGAGGGTGGCTTTTGCGTATGTTTGTGCTTGCATTGAAAAGTATAATAAATGGTTGGAAAAGTTTCCTTTTAATTGAAATACAAATTTTATAGAGCAAAGGAAGAACTGGCATTTTATTTTAATTGATAGCTGAATTATCACTTCCCTTCTGAAACCGCCCCTGAAAGTAAGATCTTGTGTGAATGCCGGAGCGGCCGTGGAGCTTCTAGAGTCCAACAACTAGAGTTTCAGCGAGGTTCGCCATCATCTTTTCCTCCACAGCTCACTTTCAGCGTTACAAGTCGTTACAAATTTTAAAGATTTATTTCCTTAAAGGGAATCACCGAGAGACTTTATTTTCGCAAAACTTCTAATCTCTGTTTCATATAACCTTGCCACGCTGACATGTATCACTCCGCGTGCAACTACCTTCCCCCCTCACCCTAATTGGCTAATGCTTTCGCGCCATAGGTCATAGGCGGTGCCTTCCCGTCAGATTTAAACCTGCAGTAAACATCGCAATAATTGCCAGGAGGATAGATAAAATCATACAAATAAGGATATGAAGGCATGCGAAAATACAAGTTTATAATGAAACTGAGCAAGTTGAAACTGAATGAATGAGCAATGAAATTGAAACAAGTTTATAATGAAAGGCCTTTGGCCTTTTCCACTGGAATGTTTTAAAATCAGCACACATACCTTGCAAAAATGCTTGTCTTTCAGTCTTAAAAGTCGTGTCACGCGGTAAATCTGCATCCTCTAATTTTACAGCAGACGAAATGTTATTAATGTTAGGGAGTTCGTTTCTAAAGAAAAAAACTATGTACATGACGACGTACAGCGCTTTTCACGAACTTAATCGCATTCTCCAAGCGCGCGCTTTTGTTTATTCCTGCTTTTGCCTGGCGTGGTAAGTTCTCGTGTTGTCTCAATTTCATGTCGCGATGTTCCTACGGACCTAACACTCACACCTGTAAGTTCAGAGCACAGCTGTTCGACTTCTCTCACTGACAAAGACGGATTCTTCTCTGTGAGTACATTAAACATATGCACCACAATTCCTTCTTCACCGCTTTGTAAAGGTTTTCCCTTGCGATGCTTCAGCGAAAAACTGGCGGCAGACTCTGCCATTATACATATAATAAGTACACGCGCAATAAACTATCAATAAAATAATTTAGTTCTCGTACACAGCACACCGTCGTATGGCGATATATGACTAATCTAGTTCAAAACAAGGTCGGTGATAAACGTCATATAAACAAATATGTCATCACTACCGCTAAATCACGTGCTATGGTGTCATGTGCTTGAGAGCAAAGGAACCTCCTGTTTACTTCGTTTAAGAATTAACATGCATTTCAGATAGATGAACTCTGTTGCGTAATATATTTAATTCAAACAGTTACGAAAATACAAATTTGACAATTCTCTTCCAGTTTATTAAGATATATCACCATGTTAAATAACGATCTCATTTTTACCGCACAACAGTCTGTACCACAACAGCAGCCAATGAGACGGGACTAAGTCACGTGAGCGTTAAGAGATACTGGGCAAGCTTATGTGAAACAAGGATTAGTAGAAGAAATACATTAATTTAAAACCAGTGAATAACCTTATCAAATACTGTTAATCAATTTGTTTCAGGCATTCACTAATGATGAGCATTCTCTTATAGGATATACTAAAGTATAAAAACTTACTATATAAAATTCATAAAACGATTTGTAGTCTTTTTAGCTGCATAATGTCGCTTAATAATATTTTTTAACAAAGAAAAGGACAAGATAATTCCATTTTTCTGTGAATAAATTAAGGAACATATAAGTCTAAAGGCACCAGTTGGAATGGCAAAATCATAATAAATGCTGCCCATAAATGTGTATGTTTTCATACGTTACAACATTCATACAATATCAGCAAAATATCAAATACTACTGAATAATGAACACAATTTTGTTCTTTTAAAATATAGTTTTGTAAGAAGATAACAAGGCTAGATTCGATCACGGGTATCTCTGAAACCTTCCAGTGGAATACAAAATTGATCAGAATTAGCATAAACAGATTAGGACTCTAATTGCATGTGGATATTTATCTCAATAGTTTTAAAGGCTGCTGAGTTAAGGTCATAAAACTTACCAGCAAGGTCGATTGGATCCTAAGCCACAGGGCATTTTTTGGCGTTCAAGCCGGCAATAGTCATTTATCCACATCCTTGAGAAGTCCTTTCAATTGTGCATACCAGACGACCGATAAAATAGGTGTGTTTATAATTTAACGACAGCGATCGAGAAACTGGTATTACGAGAGAGAGAGAGAGAGAGAGAGAGAGAGAGAGAGAGAGAGAGAGAGAGAGAGAGAGAGAGAGAGAGAGAGAGAGAGAGAGAGAGAGAGAGAGAGAGAAAGAAGAAAAAGAAAATAGTCTAGCTTGGAACGTTAATGCTCCTGTAGGAAAGTAAATTTACGATCCTAGTGACAATAACTGAGGTGCATGTTGTTTGGAAGGAGTCCCAAAAAGGTAAGAGAAACAAAACATCTCAGCCTTGCAAACTAACATTTTGTATCAGTCTACATCGACGACCTTTCCCATAGACTCATAAATATTCATCAAAATTAACATTAGGAAAGACATGAAAATTAAACCACTAAGAAGA
Organism: Mantis religiosa; assembly: GCA_030765055.1. NCBI lineage: Eukaryota > Metazoa > Arthropoda > Insecta > Mantodea > Mantidae > Mantis > Mantis religiosa. Next base: position 282,748,758 of record CM060948.1, on the reverse strand, counting down.
TTTCTATGCTTGGAGGTAAAGCATATAATGGGAAATCTACAACCTCAACGGATATAGTTAATTCAGGATCTTGTGCAAAACAGGGCACACAGACTACAGAATATGCATTTAATGTCTTTAAAACGTCCTTCACCCATTTCATTCATCATCCGATATGACTTAGCGTTGGAGGATGTAAATTAAAAAACCAACAAAAAAAATCACGGCACCCCAGCCGGAAAGTTGGCTTTCTAGACCAGGGTTCGCTACCTAACGTTGCTCCTTAGTTTTCTTTACGATGCTGAGGGGGCACCGACCTATGCACGGAACTTAAAATCCGTAACGTTCAAGGATGGGATCGATCCCGAGTGCTTCCATGGAAGGAAACCCAAGCACAACGCTCTAAACCACCACGTCACGATGCAGGACTTCTGTTTTTTATGCCATGAAACATCCGGGTCCTAGCTAATCACATCGTGTGCCTTTGAAAAAATTTCGGTGGTTTAAGTTGCATCCCACTGTCACTCGCATCGTTTCTAAACTCGCGCCAGTTGCTCTTCAATTGAATATACGAGAATAATCGAGTGCTTCCAACACTTATCAACGTTAAGAGAGTTGCGCAGACGCGAAAGTATGAATGTTACATGTGGAACTTCTGATTGGTGCAAACCTGCACTTAAACGAAGAGGTGCAACTTAGTTACATTAAAGTGACGCTACCGGATGTATGATCACTACATGCTTTTAAATTTACGTCCTCTAACATTAAGTCATATCAGAATACGAATGGAATTTTCAAATAAGTGCAGGGTCCATAGAGCTTAAGGTTACCCGACATTCATCTTTCAGGATAAGGAAAAACCCCGGAAAACCCTTATCGAGGTAAGTCAACCTGACCGAGATTCGAACTCAAGACCTCTGGAACGCGAGGCAGACAAGGTACCGTCTACGCTACCGAGGCGGGCATTTACTACGAGGACTGTTCAATAAAGAATGATCACAACTTTTTTTTGGACAACGTACCTTAACTCATCCTCATAATTTTGATGGTCCTTCTCAAAATAGTCTCTCATGAATGCGATACACATGTCCCAGCGTTTCTGACAGTCTTCAAGGACATGCTGAAAATCATTGTGAGAGATCCTTCAAAATCGCCTCCGCAGCCTTCACCACTGCTTATAATGATGGATAATGCCTCCCAGGAAGGCGTTTCTTCAAGTTAGGGAATAGAAAAAAGTCACATGGGACTAAATCCGGACTATAGGGAGGTTGAGGGATGCACTTCACGTTGATTTTTATAAGATATTCAGCAAAACATTGGCAATATGCGGCCTTGCGTTATCGTGGTGCAGCATCCAGCCTGCTTCACGGAAATGTGTTCTTTTGCGCCTGGTATGGACTTGCAATGTTTTCAGAATATCCCTGTAGTATTGTCCAGTTACTGATGTGTGTGCAGGTACAACATGCTGATAAACCATTCCACGAATAACAAAGAATAAGATGACCATAGCTTTCCCAGAAGAATCAACCACCTTTCCTTTTCTGGGGGTTGGTGATGAAGGATATTTCCACACTGAGCTTTTCTGTTTGCTCTCAAGATTAAAACGATGTAGCCAAGTTTTATCAGCAGCGATTACGTTTGAAAGAATCTCCGGATCTTCCTCTAACATCAACATTAACTGCTTGTCACCTCCATTGCAGGTGATACTGAACATGTCTGAACTTTCCTGGTTCTCACAGGCGCGAACCAGGAGTACCAACAATGAAACTACTACGGCGTATTTGTTTCACACTAAGCTAACAGAATACAATAAGATTGAATTTTAGTGAGAAAAATTATGACCGTAAAAAATTATAATGATTCTTTATTGAACAGCCCTCGTACATTACTTTGCTGGGGGTTTCGTTTATATTTACTGTGAATCCCAATTATATACGCGTTTGTTTATCCTACTTTTAACCATTGTTCATTATGCGGCAAAGCATTTCAAACCTACCGGTGTTCCAGCAAACCATATATTGTGAAGGCTTGTTTACAGGAAGAGCGTCTGGCCCACTGTCTTGCTGTTTTAATGAAGGATGCAGACAATAGTTCATATATACACAATAGTATACAATAGTTCACACAATAGTATACAATCATTTACATTGTTTTAGAGTCGAGCATAAAATCCCTTAAGCGATATGTTTCCAATAGTGTCACGTAGTTAGGTGCAGGCCTACTGATCCCAAGATCGAGGGTCCAAATTCGGCCAAGAACCTTTCAAAATGTACCTAAACGCCATAGTCTCATGTCAGTAGATTCATCCCGTAGGGGAAGGGATCCGTCCCCTTCAGCTGCCGAGGTGCGGGCACTGCGGACCCCTAGTACTCTGAGGTTACTAGAGGAACCTCGGGCCGAACATTCGAGCCCCTCCCTGAATGGGAGCTGTTTGGATTGGGTTGGACTCAAGGGGCCAGTGTGTTCCCGTTACCCACGGGGAATTGGGTACCTCCGGCCAGGCTACGGCCGCCCGGAGGGGGTAGAGGGTCGCCTCATAAGTCCCGGGTACTAGCCTGCAGAGCTAGTAGGTGTGCTAGTTCACCAGGCGGCCCCATCGAGATTTTCGGTAGTCTTCCCTGCGGGGTTGACGCGCGCCGTATCCACTTCCATCCCGTCTTGACGTTGTGTTCAGCGGGGGGGGGGGGACTTTTGAATTCAATATTGTATCCAAAAAATACGTCGAGGTCCCTTATATCAAACAAGGTATTTTTGGGGAAATGTCCAGCGCTTATAGCGTTATTTATTATTATTATTATTATTATTATTATTATTATTATTATTATTATTATTATTATTATTATTATTATTATTATTATTATTATTATTATTATTATTATTATTATTATTATTATTATTATTATTATTATTATTATTATTATTATTATTATTATTATTATTATTATTATTATTATTATTATTATTATTATTATTATTATTATTATTATTATTATTATTATTAGTATTATTATTATTATTATTATTATTATTATTATTAGTATTAGTATTATTAGTATTAGTATTATTATTATTAGTATTATTATTATTAGTATTATTATTATTATTATTATTATTATTATTATTATTATTATTATTATTATTATTATTATTATTATTATTATTATTATTATTATTATTATTATTATTATTATTATTATTATTATTATTATTATTATTATTATTATTATTATTATTATTATTATTATTATTATTATTATTATTATTATTATTATTATTATTATTATTATTATTATTATTATTATTATTATTATTATTATTATTATTATTATTATTATTATTATTATTATTATTATTATTATTATTATTATTATTATTATTATTATTATTATTATTATTATTATTATTATTATTATTATTATTATTATTATTATTATTATTATTATTATTATTATTATTATTATTATTATTATTATTATTATTATTATTATTATTATTATTATTATTATTATTATTATTATTATTATTATTATTATTATTATTATTAACGTCAATTGAATTCAGAGAAAACCTCACTCTGACCAAGATTCGAACTCGGGACCTCTTTAATCATAATCATAATCCTTTATTCACCATTAAGCTTACATGAAGCAATAGGTTTCGTCAGTTATAAAAAGTATTTACAATGTATTTACAAGTACAGAAGGTTTACAAATTAATGCATATAAAATTCTAGGTGAAATCAGATTATTTGCATGGCTTAAGGTAGTAATTATCGTAAGTTAATAACTTTACTATAGTAATAATAAAATTAAACAATTAGGTACCTACTACTATAATTTACAATAGTTTTACATAAATTCACTAGCATGTATGTTATATGCTAAGTATTCTTGTACAGTATAAATGCTCTTTGTTTAAACCAGTTTTTTAATACTATAACAAATCTGTTTCGTGGCAGTTATTTTATTTCCAGAGGAAGCTTATTGAATAATTTTAACTGTTGATAACAGTGGCTATTTATGGTCTTGCTCAATCAGTTGTGGGGTGTATCTAAATTATGTTTGCATCGAGTGTCATAACTGTGCACTGAGGAACGATTTATAAATAAGTTTTGATTTTCTTTAACGTGTATGATATTGGTGTATATATATATATATATATATATATATATATATATATATATATATATATATACATTGACGGTAAAGTCATTATTTTAAGGTCTATAAAGCTAGGCTTACATGTATCATGTTGTCCTAATCCTAGAATTAGTCTGAGAGATTTCTTTTGCCATATGAATGCATTTTTCGAGGTAGCACAATTACCCCAAAGCCTAAACCCATACAGTATATGTGGATGAAAGAAGGCATAGTAAGATGTTATTAACATATCTGGACTAACACATTTCTTTAGTTTCCCTAGAAGATACCAGATTCTAGCAAAGGTACGTATGTGTTTCCCATGTTAGTCTGGTGTCCAAATGTAATCCTAACAGATTTACTGAATTACTGTGGATATCATTATGTTGCAATGTAAATAATATATTTTCAGTTTTAGACATATTTAGACTTAGTTAATTGAAGGTTAACAATTAACTAAGTCTAGTTAACTAACTCTAGTTTGTTAGTAAACTTGTTAGGTTTAATAAGAGGTAGATACGCTAACACCACACCACAGTCCAGAGGCGGTTGAATGTTCATACACACAGATCCACAACCATCACAATAAATAGCTGACGTATGTAATAAACAGTCAGGCAGAACATAAAGACTATACAGGCTCTTTCAGAATTCGAGCGAAAAACTTTATAGGGTTAGAGGATTATAGGGGTAACAGTTTGAGATAGGACCCTTATGGTCCCAGAGCTGATACTTTTGTGCAACAAATTTGAGTCAGTACGCCACTGATACCACCTGAAAGATATGTGCAAACATTTGCTGCCTTGCTACTGAATGTAAGAGCGTGGCTCAGTGATCAGTTAAGGACTTCTGGAGCAAACGATACGATAGACCAAGTTCAAACCTCGCTTTGCTAGTAGCTCATTTGTTTTTTGTTTTTCCGTTCTTCAAATTGTTGATTGTGAAGGATCTGGAATACTGCTCTGGACCATTTTTTACCACTGCTTTTAGTTGTTAATCTAGTAGATTTTGAACAGGAACGTAATATCATGACCTGTGACTAATACACTACTGTGTTTACGAACTGAAAGAATGCACTGTTAGCTGTGGAAAAGAAACAACTAATATTACGAGGGTGGGTCAAAAAGTAATGCCTCCAATTTTTTTTCTCCTTAAATAAGTAGGTTATGTGAAAACTTTGAATTTGGTGCAATTCCTCAAAACTTTTTCTCCAATTCCCTGCAATAGTAACTTCCTAAGTAAACAGGTGGCAGCACTGTTTATTCTTGCAAAATTGCTGACATCGACATTCGTATTAGACTGCGTTCTGTGATTGAATTTTTGACTGCGGAAGGTGAAACGCCAATTCGCATTCACGAAAGGCTAAAATATGTGTATGGTGATGCAACGGTGGATGTCAGAATTGTTAGGCCGCGCCGTGGCTCAGTGGTTAGAACGCTTGGCTCTCACCAAGGCGGCCCGGGTTCGATCCCAGTGGACAACACGGCGCTGGGGCGGGTTTTCCCCGCGACCTCCGGTTTCCCCCGCCATCTCATTCCACCGGTGCTCCACCTTCATCTCATGTATCATCAGTGTCACCGCCTGCGGTGCCGTATGTAGTAAAAGCGGGCGTTAAACACTACAGATTTCAGCACTGTTAGACGATGGGTTCGTCGCTGTAACGAAGCTGAAGGGCAAACACCATTGGCAGATGAAAAGTGAAGTGGCAGGCCGGTGACTGCAGTGACTCCATGCAACATTAAGCGAGTCGATGACATCATTCGTGGTGGTCGCCGGGTAACAACAGGTGAAGTGTGTCGCATTACCTCCCTCAGTAAAGGCAGTGTGATGACGATTATTCAACAACTGTGTTACTCAAAAGTTTATTCACATTGGGTACCAAGAATGTTAACCGCCCAAAACAAAGAAACAAGGAAAACAATAGCCTCCGAACACTTGCAGCGCTTCAATTTGGAGGGAGAGAAGTTTCAGGAAAAGATTGTTACTGGAAACGAAGCGTGAGTTCCTTTTTTGAACCTGAATCATAGAGGCAGTCAATGGAATGGCATCATACAACGTCACCAAAGAAAAAAGAAATTCAAAACTCAGTGGTCGGCAGGGAAAGTTATGGTGACAGTGTTTTGGGATGCAGAAGGTGTGCTTATGATTGATTTTTTGGAGCACGGATGCACAATAAATTCTGTCCAATACGTCAGAACTCTCAAACAGCTGAAAGCACGTATTCGCCGAGTTCGCCCCACAAAAACTATGGCGGATGTTCTTCTTTTGCATGACACTGCAAGACCACGCACCAGCCGTTACACCACTGCAGAAATTAAGAAATTGGGATGGCAAGTCTTACCTCACCCCCCATACAGCCCTGACCTGGCACCATCAGACTTCCATCTGTTCGGGCCTCTAAAGGAAGCTCATCGTGGGATTCGTTTTGAAGATGAGGAGGCTGTGAAAACGTCCATGCGTCAATGGCTTAGGAAGCAAGACCGTGTGTTTTACCACCTGGAATATATGTCCTAGTTAAAAGGTGGACCAAAACTGTGGAAAAGGACGGAGATTATATTGAATAGTGACAAATTATTCGTCAATTTTTTAGTTTTAAAGCTATGTAAATTGGATAAAATTTTCTTGGCACATAAAAGAGAAACATATAGGAGGCATTACTTTTTGACCCACTCTCGTAAAGGCAAATCAAAGTCACATTCCTTCTCACATTTCCATTTGTAAACTCTGATTTTCTGAAATATTTTCCTTTTGGGAACCGTGAGATAGCACTCCTATACATTTGGAAGAGACAAATAAATCTATGAAGGTCTATGTTGTCGTTCACGCGATAGCTTTTCCGTAACATTGTTCACTGTAGTAAAGTAGTACTGGGTTTCATTCCTTCTGCAAAATAAATTCACCTTTTGTTTTTGTATTTAAAATGAAAGGAGCATGCATACGCAAAAAGCAATGACAGTTTCAATGTCTGAATAATAAAACAGGTAGGTTTAGTGTAACAAAAGCTTCTCTGCATATAGTTTTATTAAGCAATGTTTAAACGTATCGCTCAGAAATTTGTGATTTGTTTGCATTCTTGTTTTGACAGTGCGATTGCAATACTTAGACGTGTCTTACTTTCTGAAGGTGGGAACATCCACCAACATTGCTGCATATGAAGGTGGTTCCACAGACCACTATACTAGAGCTTATATTTACCTCTACCTTAACAGTAATTATTTCCCTTAATTGGACCCAGAGGCTCAACGCACTACGTTTTAACTTACATGAAGATCGCTCTCGAAATCTAACGTTGTTGCAACGCGTCTGGTGCATTCATACTTATGCCCTGAGTAAACTGTGGTATGTGGCGCAGATTTTGCCGCTTCCTAAGCAGTTCGCACAACGTTTTGAGACTCTGCTTGGATACTTCCTGTGGACGGGGAAAGCATATCGAGTTGCTCACCCGCAATAGCGTCTTCCTCTAAAGAAAGGTGGTTGTGGTCTAGTGGATGTTGACAATAAGTGTGTGGCGCTGTTGGGAAAGACAGGATTGTCCTCGTTACTTGGCAGTGAGTCTCCGACCGACAAGAAGTTTTGGCATGACCAGTTACATACCGTGGAGAGACCGACAAGGGAATTTCATCGTTTGGTCGCCAAGCTTAGTGCTCTTGAAAATTCCGGGGAGCGACTGGAGAATTTTCTGACTACCAAGAACCTCTATCGTCACTTAATGGAGCCAGGTATTCAACGACCTAACTTGGAAACAAAATACAGTCGGGATTGGAAATGTATTTGGGCCAATGCAACCAACTGTAATCTCCCGTCGATCTGGAGAGAAACTGTTTATGAAGTTGTTAATGAAACGGTTCCAACTGCATAGAAGATGTGACGTCACGGGAGAGTGAATTCGAAGATCTGTGGCGTATGTGTGGAAGATGATACACTTGAGCATCGCTTGTACAAGTCAGTGGGTTGACTTGATTTGGACATCCCTCCGAGACGCACTACATAAACAATTTCGTAATTTTGCAGTGTGGTTGGTTGCTGGTACACTACATTGGCTGCTGAAAGTACGGCGAGGAGACACTGTGTTAGGAAAACACGTATATTTTTAAAGGAGCAGAGATGGACCTATATACGGAAGGAAACCTTGTGTTCTCTGGAGCCACACATTTATCACTTGGAACAAATGCAGATCTAATAACCATTTAAGCATCTAGAACCCTTCATATTGTCTCACAGTACAAGCCAATAAAACAAGAAATTTTCTGAACGACTTACCCTGTACCCGTTCCCGTCTTTAAAAAAATTTATAAAAAATAAAAAATAAAAGAATATATATAAACATAAAATGAAAAATAAAAAGCTTAGGATACACTTGTTCAATAGTCTTTCTTTCCTTGGAGATATTTAAAATGATTACTTAAGACACTTATACAAAGAGTTAAGTAACAAAAATCAGTAAAACAAAAAAAAAAAAAAAAAAAAAGAAAATTAAGAGTTTTCTTCGTTCTAATCACTTGCCTACACTATTGGCAAATAAGAGTTCTACATATTACATAATTCACCTCCTCGAATGATACCGTTGTTGCTCAGAACAATGGGGGGTACAAACCATCGGAAGATATTTTAGCAAACAATAATTATAGATTTCAAAAAAAAAAAAAAAAAAATGAGCTGGAGGGGTTAAACACTTCCTACGCAATGAGTGGATTACGGTGAACACGCATGCGTTGAAACTTGAATGAACTCACAAAAAAAGAGGTGCGGAATTCATACATAATCTGTGGAAGGATTATATTGCGAGCTTCCTGAAGAGAGTGGGTGATTGGTGAACCGCACAGGTTTTCTGCTAAAACATATAATAGTTATGTCTGTGTGTGAGTGTGAGTGTGTAAAAAAAAGGTCACTGCAGCTACATTCAGTGTTATTTCATTACATGTACAGATTAATTAATGATAAAAAGCTGTACGAAAGAAACAGCAATAAATATTCGTTACATGGATATAAATCAGGGAATGATATAGCGCATGGTTTTAAACAATACCATAACAATAACATGATGGGCACCTACTTAATGCATTCTGATTACATATCATATATCGTTTTAAAACATATTATCTTACGTTGTACATCCCTGTTCAGGATTCATTCGTTTGATTTACTTGATTAGATTTGACAGCAGCGCTAATAACAAATGGAGCAGTGCAGTATGTCATATCCGTCACAATCAACAACTTGAATAGAAAGGTAAAGCAATGTTTGAACCTGGAATGAGGTGTCCAGTAAATGTTTGCACACATCATTGAGGGGTTTCAGTGGTGTACTAGCTCAAATTTATTGCACAAAATTATGCGCTCTGGGACCATGAGTGTCTTATTTCAAAAAAGTTCCCTCAATCCCCCCTATAACCCCTTAAAGTTTTGGTCTAACTCTGAAATAGACTGTACGAGGGGTGACCCAAAAGAAACCGGACTCCGAGGGCGCTGTCACTCGTAGATGTAGTGCAGGGTTCTCAGGCTAGATGGTGTTAGTAGAGACCTTCATGAAACAGCTGTACAGACGGTGTCAGTGTAGAGCTGAACGTGCAAGTGTGTTATTGCGTTTCTCTGACTGTTGGTGGGTTATCTCTGCGAAGTCGTTATGGCAACTTTAAAAGAACAAAGAGTGTGTGTGCGTGCGTGCGTGCGTGCGCGCGCGCGCGCGCGCGCGTGTGTGTGTGTGTGTGTGTGTGTGTGTGTGTGTGTGTGTGTGTGTGTGAAATTTTGTTTCCTGCTTAAAACAACTGCAAATGAGACACCACCAAATGCTTCAGGAAGCTTTCCAAGAGGACGCTATGAGCCGCACACAGGTTTTCGAGTGGTTTGGGCGCTTTAAGCGTGGTGAGATGTGTGTTGAAGACCAAGCTCGTTCTGGACGCCCTTCGACATCGCGAAATGAGGAGAACGTTGAAAAGGCCCACCAAAAGGTCAACGAGGATCGTCGTCAAACAATCGACCAAATTTCAGCAGCAACAGGAATCAGTTGGAGCTCGTGCCAGCGGATTTTGAGGGAGGATTTGCACATGAGACGTGTTGCTGCTAAATTTGTTCAGCGCCTTCTCACACAGGAGCACAAAACCATCCGCATAAATGTGTGTCAGGACTTGAAAACAGAGATTGCACGTGATCCAAACTTCTTGAACAAAGTCAAAGTCATTACAAGGGATGAGAGTTGGTGGTACGGATATGACCCAGAAACCAAGCAAGCGTCAAGCCAGTGGAGGACTCCTAACTCTCCCAAACCAAAAAAAAGCAAGGCAAGTGAGGTCCAATATGAAGACGACGATCATTGTATTTTTTGATTTTCGTGGAATTATACACAGGGAATTCGTACCCCCTGGCCAGACTGTTAACCAGCACTTTTACTTGGATGTTTTAAGGCGTCTGCGAGAGGATGTGGCGAGGAAACGCCCGGAACTTTGGCGATCAGGTGACTGGTTTCTGCATCGCGACAACGCTCCAGCACACACAGCCTTACGAGTGACCCACTACTTGGAATCTCAGAGGTAGTCTGTCGTTCCTCATGCTCCGTATTCGCCGTGCGACGTTTTCCTATTTCCACAAATGAAAAGAAAAGGCTAAAAGCGGAGCGTTATGACGATGTCGAGGCGGTAAAAACAGCTTCGCAAAGGGCACAAGACAATATCAAACTTGAAGAGTTCCAAACATGCTTCCAACAGTGGGAAAAGAGACTTGACAAGTGCATCGCATGTAATACAGAGTATTTTGAAGGCGACTGAAGTAATTTTGTAGAAGGGTTCATCAATAAAGTTTTTATAACAACAATCCGGTTTCTTTTGAGTCCCCCCTCGTATATCGTATCATAGAGCCTTTCTTCTTACTATAGAGACGTAAACATATTAGCTTGAGAGTGTGTCACTGACTAGCATTGGTCGGTATCGATGTATAACAGAATGGAAACCTTGGGCAAACAAATTTCTCTTAGTGCGCGTGCTAACCGAATTCTTTCACTTAATGGTCCCATGGTGTTAGTGAAGAGTATTTAAAATGAACAATCAGGTAATAAAATAACCAATGATATATTGCAGGAGAATCTTGGGCTCGGTGCATTGCAATGGCGGCCATCTCCTTGTCTCTAAGGAGAGTCAGAAGGAGTAGATACCTCGGCCGGGCCCTTGCTAGACAAGCAGCAGCTACACCACGTATTGGACCAGAGTCGGCTCTAGAAACATCTCGAAGTTGTTCTAGAGAAGCTATTAAGAACTGGTCCAAGAGAGAACATCTCAAAACCTGGTTCAAAACCCCAGGAAACAGACATGGTAGCTATTTATTAGGGAACCATGCAAGAAAAGAGCCCACAGTCTATTAAAGTGTAATTGAGTTCTACTGAAAGCTATCACTGCTTTTCTCATGTGGCACGCACCTTTGGAAAAGCACCCGAACACAATAGGGTATATCAGAATAACTTAGACTGCAGATTCTGCGGGAAGACTGGAACGGCCCAACATACTGTTGCAAACCAGGATTTTAAGGGGGGGGGGGGTGAAGGACTTACAAACCTAATCAACAACTGGGGGTGTTGCTACTGAAAGGATAAGGGAGCAGGTGGTAGAGCTAAACAGGTCAAAGGTTAGGGACATGATTAGGGTTAAATTAAAGTGATGAGTTCTCCATAACATTGACAAATATATTTTAAATATTGGGGAAGTCAAAGCAAACAAAGCTCACCTTTATTACGAAGAGCTAAAGGGTGCAATAAAGACAGACATTGAATCAATTAGTACATGATAAATAAATATTACCTTTTATGTAGAGTAGCGTAGAGTTCTGAACAAGAGGTGGTTGGTTCACTTTGATGAGTTAAGTTTTGTAGATGTATTAACAAGTTCTATGATGAGACTAGAGCTGCAGCATCCAACCTTCCAACTAACCAACTGACTGACCAACTGATGATTGACTAACTAACCATGATCTGACTAACCCTTCCTTACTGGCTGTAATCGTTTAAATAGAACTGACTTCCAAAATGTCTGCTATCATACGACTCAGCGGTTCCTCACAGAGAGTTTACATCCTATGGTGCAATCTTGTGCAACCCAAGAATGACTCTTCTTAATTTTTCTGTCGATTTAACAGAACACATATGAGCTGGCAGGTCAATACCACTGCTTACTCTGATCACTGAGTCATCCAACCTGTCTCAACTTGTTAATTCCTGCTAAAGCCTGGAACTTACCACGAAATGAAATGTGAACCTCCAATAATTAAAATATTTCCCATATCTTGTTCAGACCTTATACGCAACAATATTCTATGTTCCTGTAAAAACTTAGCTCACAGGAGATGTATAATACTTTGGGGGCAATATTTATAGAACCAAAACGAGTACCATCCATACCCACCGGAAGACTGCATATATATTTCTAAGGAATGCATGTGTAGTGGAATGGATATAAGCAATACAGGTAGCACAATAAGCCCTAGGATGAAGTGTACCTGGAGAAATGACGGAAATCTGTAATGATAAGGTAGAAAAGAAAAGGCACATTGGCAGCGCCGTGGCCGAGCGGTAAGACCACTTGACACTTACTAAGGCAGACCGAGTACGACCCCAGGCGACGGCTTGTGAGATTTATGATGTACCACACGGCGCAGGGGCGGATTTTCCCCGGGATCTCAGGTTTTCACCGTCATCATTCCAACAATTGCTCCCCTATTGTCTTTCCTTTCATTCATTTCGCCCTCACTCTGTTATGTACTCTCACTTTCATATCAGGCATTGGGTTGACTACCCATCCTGGGTTCTCTATATGATCCAGAGTTTCTGTTCCTCAAACCGACGCCTGAAAGGCACAAGGGATAGAGGAGAAAGAATCCCCTAACACCACCATAGTGGCAAAACTAGAAAAGTAGAAGAAGAGGAGTAGGTAATCTTTTCTACTTTTACTTTCTCTGGCGCTTACCATTAACAGTTAGAGGAAGGACTGCATTCTGCGTCCCCGCCCCCAAAAAGGCCCACAACAAAATTTGACTGGAAATACGCCTTAGGAATTTCTCATGTTAAAAAAAACAACATATTCTTAGAAAAAGGTCTGTGAGTGAATGAAACGCATTACCCAAAAACGAAACATCGGATAAAACACACACTTGAAATTTAGGTTCAGCGTCTTACAAGGAAGCAAAAAGAAGTTATATTTTCAAGAAAATCTCCTCCCGCCACACCCATTGTTTATTTACAGTGCAAAATTTTCTTTACTTTGGATTTTCTCAAAAAGAGCTTCAATCTTTTTTTCTTAAAATATCATATGTTTATGACATTTATAAGAAAATTAGATGCATATCTTGAATTTTCTTTGAAGAAACCGTAAGAGTAGTTTTGTTCTAAATCAAATTTGTATAATGTTGAATAACTGGCAAATAAAATATACATTTTGTCAAAACATGACAAATTACAAAGGCAACCGTCTTCCTTTGCCGCTGGGTTGTAACCATTATTCGACAAAAGGTGACCTCCTAAACAGGGCGAAACGCAATGTAGCCAGTCTTCTGGTTCCTTTATTTCCTTCAAATACAAATATATTATAAACCCAAACCTCAAAGTAAAGCAGCCCATGACAGAGAAGTGGAACAGAGATTTCATTTTTTGGAAGAAAAATAACTATTCATAAAGACTCATCGCAAGAACAAAAAAAAAAAAAAAAAAAAAAAAAAATGTATATCTGCCAAAAACAACAATTTATGCCAAATGCTTGTGAGACAGCCAATTCCGAAACATTAATTCTTATTGATTTGAACTATCCCAAAAACACAGTTTTTAATGTATTGTCATTCAGGTGATTTTTATGATGTTATGGAAAAAGTTGAAAATTGAAAGCTGGCACATAGCGACTCTCTTTCAGTAATTCGCTTCAACCTGTATTCCTCTTGTGCAAATTAACCATTTCTGTAAACTCTCGACTAGATAACATGCAGTAGATAGAAAAGTTTAGGTTTTAGAGGAATTATTTTGTAATAAAAAACCATAGTGAGTAGTAAAAATCATGTGAATGTAACATAAATTTGTTCAGTTGGTGTACCTAATGGACATAAAAATAGACGCATTAAAACACATGGGGACCTTGAAGTGAAACCAAAGATTGGGATCTTCTGTTACCGCCGTCAACTGTGTATGGAAATGAGACGGAGACCAGTACCCCGCATCTTTTCATGGCCACTGGGACAAGCTTGCATATGCATCTGGCAACCCGTCCTATAGCGGCAACATCCGTAAATAATATGTGAATTCATTAAGGCTTCCAAACATTTCAACTCACGCCATTTCAACAAAAAATACGTTTGCATTAATTTCAAGGCAACTTATTCTAATGTGTCTGACATTATAAAGAAGTTATCATAAGTCTTATAATAGCAGTTGCCTCAGACTGAGCTTTACACTTCGCTTTTTTACAGTGGTCCTCCATTTGCGTATTCTACTATTTTTTCTAAAACACTGAATGTTTATTATAAGCCGTGTGCTACTTATTATGTGTTTCAAATGGGAAGAGTTCTGCAGTCAGCTAATCAGATGCCGTATCACACTCAGCGTTGCCACCTTGTTACCTCATTCCTTTTATATTTCCCTCTCTCTCTCCCACACTCATACAACATGCACGTTTGCTTGGCGCAGACGTAAGTGTAAGCAAATTATATTTTACAAACTATTACAATGATGCAGTTGCCAAAATCAAAATTGGAAAAAGCATTTTCGCAAATGATGTATATTTTAAAATACCATAACTATAATTATAGTTTATGATTTACCTGTTTTTCTAATCCAATGGAACTGCCAGTGGCTCATCCATATCGCTGTCAATGTCACTTCCGTTAAGAGACAATTTGTCACTGTCACTGTCTTCATCGTCTGAGTGTTGCAAATTTGTAAATACAGGTTCCAAAATCCTGTCACGTGCTATTTCTTTCTTAAAATCATCTTCTTGAAGATTTTCTGCGTGCCTCACGCAGGTTTCCCAGTCCTATTGTGCTACCTTGTTAATTTCTTCGTGAACAAGTCGTTTAACGCCCGTCAGTTTAAAAGTATTACTTATGTTTGTAATCCCCCTTTTTATTTGAGCCCACATCAACTCAATTGGATTATATTGGCAGTGGTAAGGTGGGAGCCGAATTACCTCGTGTCCCGTTTCAATTGTTGTCAAAAAGGCAGGTATTGCGAAGTCAGGCTCGAAGTATAATTTTTAAGGTGTACACGTTCTTCAAAAATTTTTCGGAAACAGAAACTAAAAAGGAGTTATTGCAAAGAGTACTTCCGTTTAAAAACACGGAAAAAGTGTATCAGCTGGATCAACTTGTATTTGAGATGGAACACGAGGTAATACGCCTCCCACCTTACTACTGCCAATATAATCCAATTGAGTTGGTGTGGGCTCAAATAAAAAGGGGGGTTGCAAACAGAAATAATACTTTTAAACTGACGGACGTTGAACGACTTGTTCACGAAGAAATTGACAAGGTAACACAACAGGACTGGGAAAACTGCGTAAGGCATGCAAAAAAGCTTTAAAAAGACGATTTTAAGAAAGAAATAGCACGTGACGAGATTTTCGAACCTATAATCATAAATTTGCAAAACTTTGACGATGAAGACAGTGACAATGACGAATTATCTCTTAACGGAAGTGACATTGACAGTGATATGGATGAGCCACTGGCAGTTACATTGGATTAGAAAAACAGGTAAATCATAAACTACAATTATAGTTATGGTATTTTAAAATATACATAATTTGCGAAAATGCTTTTTCCAATTTTGATTTTCGCAACTGCATCATTGTAAAATTTTGTAAAATATAATTTGCTTACCCTTACGTCTGCGCCAAGCAGACCTGCATGTTGTATGAGTGTGCGAGAGAGAGGGAAATATAAAAAGAGTGTGGTAACAAGCTGGCAACGCTGAGTGTAATAGATGAATAGAATTCATCTGATTAGCTGAACTCCAGAACTCTTCCCATTTGAAACACATAATAATTTACACGATTGGTATACTTGCTGGTTTCTTTTTAAATATTAGCGTTTAAAAGTCCTGCTGCGAACTAAATGAACTTAAACGTAGAACACACTGATGATGTTCATCTTAAATGTTCACTTGAGCAGTATGCTAAACAGTTGATCATATTGATAAATGGTATACACTTTCTTGCAAATAAATTGCAGCTAGGGGAATGTTCTCGGCAGTGATGTATGTAATTCAAAACCATGTTTTTCTGAACTGCGCAATGGTATGTTGCTTTGAAGGTTTACAGACTCCAGCATGAGCCGCATTGAAATGCCACTTTAGAGTGAAGCTCGTAATATATACAAATGTTAGTAGGACATATCAAACGTTGTGTGTTACTATCGTGAAGAAAGAAAAAACAAACCATTTTCCCAATTCCAATTAAACATTCCTCATTCACTTATGTTGCACAAGCAAGCCACAACTGCACTGACAAGATGCCACACGACTATAACCAGAACAAATGCTTTAATTGGTTCTCTCTACCTGGCTGATGAGAGTAGTGGGAACGAGAGGAAAAGTAAATTCATACTTATATTGCCTTCTTTTTTGCACTATGTGCTAAATACTTGGTTGGCGTTACGTGTCAATTCAACGCCTTTAAAAGAAGAAAATAAATGTTTTCTATATGTGGAAATTGAACCTGCGACCCACACTACAGGAGTAGCCTACGTTTTGCGGGTGCTGCGGACCCCTAGCACTCGTGGTATCTCTGACGTTACTAGAGGAACCTCGGGCCGAACATTCGAGCCCCTCCCTGATTGGGAGTTGTTCGGATTGGGTTGGACTCGAGGGGGCAATGTGTTCCCGACATCCACGGGGAATTGGGTACCTCCGGCCAGGGTACGGCCGCCCGGAGGGGGTAGAGGGTCGCCTCATAAGTCCCGGGTACTAGCCTGCAGAGCTAGTAGAAGGTGTGCTATATCACCAGGCGGTAGCCTTCCCTGCGGGGTTGACGCGCGTAAGTGGCGTAACCACTTCCACCCGTCTTGATTTTCGAGTCGATGGGGTTGGGGCTTTTTAGACTCCAGATATTGCCCTATGCAAAGAGCCCCGGAGTTTCGGCTCCCGGGTAAAAGGAGGCCCGGGTCCTTGGTCCTACGGGTCCAGGACTAATGGGAGTAGATCCTCTGGCGTAACAGTAGCCTACGTTTTACCACAGCGCTGCAACGAACACAAATGTTAGGCAATCCGCATGACTTCTTTGGGGGGCCCAGGGGCTAATGTGCATAGAACATCAGTCAATCATAAAAGACCAGCTTTCAAGTAATTCATTCTCAAGATGCTACAGGTACAAGCAAGCGATTGTCTCAACAGAGGCCAACGCTCAGGGTTACTCGGGTACATCGTACAGGATATCTAGAGAAGGGATTGAATGCCGTCGTCCTGATTCAGGAAGAAGACGAGTGTCGACTCCCGAAATGGATGCAACTTAAATTGCAGTAGCAGAGAGGGAAGCTTTCCAAACTGCTTCTGACATGAAGGACAATTCGCATTTCCCTGGATCAGCTCGAAAAGCTCTGCAACCGGTAAATGCGCGAACGGCAGCTAAAAACATTTGACAGATCATCGCAGACTATTTCGCCTTGTATTCGCCGAGGGATATGCCAACTGCAACTAGAATAACGTGATATTCTCAGGCGAGGTGACATTTTCTTCCACCCGTAAGGGAAAGGTGACTTTATCGTCCCTGTTCACCCGATATGAACCCTGTTAAGAATGTATCGGCTGTACTCCAATTTCCTTGTAAATGGGTGGAGGACGAAAAATGACCTTTGGGTACAGATATAAGAAGCCTGGCATCTTTTAGCTTCTCGTCTACCTTACTGCAGACATTTAATTTTGTCTACACCCCAAAGATTGAGAGCAGTTATACAAGCTAAGGGTTCTTATATCGTATTTAGTTATAGCTATTTAATTTTTAAGTGTTTAACACGAGTGTTAGTGGAATTATGTTTTTGTGTACATAGATAGGTCCATAACTTTAAATGCCAAATTTATATGAATGCAACGTTATATTCTACATAAAATTAACAAACTAAAAATAAGAAAAGAAAAGCGCGAGATTTGAATCTCAGCTAGTTAGCTGAGTGGAAGCAATGCGTTCTTAATATCTGGACCATGGTAGCGTTATTATGAGTTCTGTTTTCAGTACGCATAAGTTAGCCTTTGGGCTGTTAGAGACTATTGTACAGTTCTTTCGTGTGCGCTATCAACACATCTTTTACGAAGACACACGAAGCGCTTCGATCGACACATAGAATCTTAGGATGGCTCATGTTTTGTGTCCACGGCTGTACATACATGTAATCAGTATGATGCTGATATAACTTTAGTTGCGAAGTCCCTTCCTTTATATCTAAATTATGTTTATTATTCCGTGGGGAGACTGAATTCTACTGAATGTCCAGTCGAGTAATTACTGAAGGAAAATAATAAAAAACACAAAAATTACAGTGGCTGAAACGTATTCAAAAATAAAACCTAGCGAATGTGAGGCACTGATGCTGTATGTTAGCCATCTCGCTCAGTAGTTGTTCCCACGCTCCTGAATTAAAAATAATTTTAAAATGTTTCACAAAATTTATCGTGCAGAATATATTTAATTTACCTATACGATTTTGTTTATATCTTACAGTTTATGCACGAATCATCCAGAATGAAGAAGACTTAAGGGGGCGACGTATGAGAAAATGTTCAAAAATCGAATTTTTTATTATTGTTTTGTAAAATAGTGTATAGTTAGTTATCAAACACCAAAATGTTATGACTGTACGTGGTCTGTATGTACCTTTAAAGAATTAAATGCCCTACTGTTGCATAGTAGCATAGCAGCAACACATAGTCCTCCATCAGCTGTCTTGGAATCTATAAAGCCCACCTACCAATTCTTAGCAAACCAAGACTTGCTAAAAAGATGTCTCTATGGAGAGATACAAAACCCAAATGAAAGCCTCAACAGTTTTATATGGAAAAGGTGTCCCAAAACATCATTTGTGTCTTCCATAGTGGTGAAAATTGGTACATTTGATGCTGCAATAGTGTTTAATGGTGGGAATGTTGGCAAAAAGAAAGTTATGCATCAGTTACGCTATCAACCTGGTGTGTTTATGGAAACAATTTTGCGGAGTATCGACAACATTCGCATCGCTACTGCAGGAAGAGCTATGAAATTAATGCAGAAATAAGCAAGACAGAAGAGGAATTTAAAAAGAAAGGCTGAAGAAGACCAGAATGAGGATATAGACTATGGATATGGGAAGTTCTGACTTAAAATTTAAGGCAAACTAAATTATACTTATTGTATTTTTAATTGCCTTTCCCCGTAACTTGCATTTTCTACAACTTCAACCCATTTTTCTCCCAAACTACTTCATCTACAGTGATGCAATTTAGCCACAATGAACGTTTTGTTGGTTCTAGAATTTAAGATTAAGCTCCAGATGGAATGTGATGATACAGAATATATGAAATTATTTTAATTGTAAAAGGATGCATAAAATTAACATTCTTTTTAAATTCTATACAGCTTCAGTAAGAAATCTAAATCCAACAAATTCATTTTAGCGTGTTTTAAAATAACATACCAAATTTCAGAAAGATAGCATATGTGAATTTTGAAAAAAAAAATGGGCTTAAGTTTGTAAATACCCCTTCATATAGAGAAAAATATGTAGCATTAGTTATAAACAATGGAAAATTATGAAAACAATTTTGAATATTAACTGTATTATTCTAAATGAGTATACTAAGTTCCACTTCCCTAACTTGAAAACTTTGGATGTTATGGCTATTTATGTAAGACCCCGCATATTTGCATACGTCCCCCCTTAAGAGGCTATTCCCAGGAAATTCAAGACGTACATTTCATTTGTCATAAAAGTATTCTAAACGTGGTATTTAAACTAAAATCGGCAGGTTCAGTTTTGAGAAAATCGAAGTTTTTAAAAACTTTTTCCACGTAAAATCTTACAGCGATGAATTATGACATAATATCGGTAATAAGCTGTGAATATTTCCGTTTTTACTTTTTCCACGTAAAATGTAGTTTGAGATTGAGAGATTTTCTTAGTAATTATCGTGTCATATTCTTGGAGGATGTCGAATTTAAATGCCAAGTTGGGTATTAAACTGACTGTTTGTCTTTGCATTGTGCTGCTCACACACGTGCACATGCACGCATGGACCTTCTTATAAAAATAGCCCTAGGCGGGATTTACGGTTATCTATGTCTGGAAATATAAAGATAATTTTTTTTTTTATAATTTACGTCCTCCAACGTTAAGTCATATTGCACGATGAACGAAATGGGTGAAATGATGCTCAAGTGAGCCCAGGGTCCATAGAGCTTAGAGTTACCGGACATTCATCTTGCAGGACTAGGGAAAACCCCGGAAAAGACTATCCAGGTAACTCACCCTGACCGAGATTCGAACTCGGGACCTCTTGAACGTAAGGCAGACATGCTACCACCACACAACCGAGGCGGGAATAAAGATAATTGAATGTCAAAACGATCACATAGCGACTGGCTCTTAAAACATTTGACCGTTGCTTAAGCTTATTCTGGGCTCTTTTCTCACTACCTAAAAGGAGTATTTTAGGATTTTTTTTTTTTTTTTTTTTTTTTTTTTTTTTTTTTTTTTTTTTTTGTATTTAAGCAGAGAAAGTCATGTGGGTGCAACAAAGACCTTTTTATGTTGAACTATGATGCAGCATCTTCCGAAATATGCGATTCTCACCTCCACCCCCCGCTGCCGCAAGGGTTCATTAGCAGCAGTCATGAACAAATTGTTAGGTTTCACTTTGTTTATTGTTGTGCCTGTATAGTGTCCCTTCTGATTCCTATGGTCATGTTGTGTTTGACTTGGAAAGCAACTAATGCTGTTATTAATCGTTAAATTGTAATCTTTCTTTCGTTTAATGTTTACTATGAAGCGTATTCATTCCCTTGTTTATGCATACACCCAAACTCTGCAGAGGATAGGGAACACGTCTAAATAAACGAACATTTCCCGCACCTACCAGGAATCGAAAACGATACTCTGGGTGCAGTGCTTACGGCGTTTTCTCCATGTATATGGCTCAGCTGGATCAAAGTAGCAAAATATCTGAACTTTATAAAAAAAACAGAACTATTTTTCAACAATAAATGTTATTTTAAGGGAATGTCTGATAATAATTGCACAGGCATGAAACAACTAAATTACCAGGTATACATACAAATGCAGTTTTGAAGTCTATAATCACCTCTCTATTCTTAAAAATAGCTGCTTTTAATTATTTTTTCATTGCACAATAACCTCAAATTTCTATTGGCAATACAATCTTTTGGAACTCAGTTTGAAAATTTCATCAACAATATCTTAAGGTGATGAGAAATAACATTTATTGCTAGAAAGTTCCAGGAAAATAAAACTAAGGTGAAATCATGTGACACATTTATAAAACTAGTAAATTCGGAACGTAAACCTTAAATGAGTTTCCAATACTGCAAAGAGATACCCTGTAAGACACAAAAAGAAAGGGATGTGTTCCCCGTCACCTAATGATTTACTCTCTGAATTAATATGAAGGTTTAGAAGTTAGTTGTAAAATACCATAAACATCTCCGAAATATCAAATTGTTTATAAGTATACATAAGGTTTCCAAATTTCAGGAATAGTTTCAGATTGGTTCGTCAAAAATTTGTAAAGAGAAATATATTGTGAACACTTCTAAGCAATAATAATGCTTATGGAATAAAAATTAATCTCGTTAATTTATGTGTCATGCTTTGAATTTACAGATTTTTTATTTTATTTTCAAATGCTAAATTGCTAATCGTCTTTCTCTCGTGTTCTTGCAAAGTATGAAAATTCAAAGTATCACATAGCCATCCGCTTTTAAATATTTGGATATTGTTTTATATCTACAATATAATATTAAATAGAGTTAATATCGTTCATCTATGAATCAAAATGATAAGCAGAAGAAAAAGAAACAGTAATATTTGCAGTATTTGTCTCTTATTCTACTCATTTGAATAAATCAATTACTATCCCATTTCAATTTGAGTATGTATTGTAGTACACCAATTAGAAAATTAAATAGTGCAATTCTTCTAATAATAATACTAATAATAATGATAATAACAATTATCATAATGATGATGATGATGAAGATGATGATGATGATGATGATGATGATAATAATAATAATAATAATAATAATAATAATAATAATAATAATAATAATAATAATAATAATAATAATAATAATAATAATAATAATAATAATGATAATGATAATGATAATGATAATGATAATGATAATGATAATGATAATGATAATGATAATGATAATGATAATGATAATGATAATGATAATGATAATGATAATGATAATGATAATGATAATGATAATGATAATGATAATGATAATGATAATGATAATGATAATGATAATGATAATGATAATGATAATGATAATGATAATGATAATGATAATGATAATGATAATGATAATGATAATGATAATGATAATGATAATGATAATGATAATGATAATGATAATGATAATGATAATGATAATGATAATGATAATGATAATGATAATGATAATAATAATAATAATAATAATAATAATAATAATAATAATAATAATAATAATAATAATAATAATAATAATAATAATAATAATAATAATAATAATAATAATAATAATAATAATAATAATAATAATAATAATAATAATAATAATAATAATAATAATAATAATAATAATAATAATAATAATAATAATAATAATAATAATAATAATAATAATAATAATAATAATAATAATAATAATCGTCATCAGCATTGCCTGAAAGCAAATGATCAATCGCTTTCATAGTTCATTAGATAGTTAAAGGATTTTGGTATAATTTCAATGTGAGATCGTAACAAGCTATAGGGCCTAATACACATAAAAGGAAGAGCATTTATTATTATTTTAATAATTTTGAGTTAGATGTTGCTGCAAGCACTAACTATATTTGGCGATCCTAATAGAAGCATGCAGGAGTGCACTTACTTGCATGTTGAAGTTGCCGCCTCTGTTGTCAGACTAAGTAGTTGCTCAACGAGAGTTGCACGCAGAACAGAGGGTACCGAGCGAGTCCTAACGGGGCAGCCATTGTTTTTGCTTTTAGGGGCTCACGCATGCGCGCGTAACAGATGAACCAAGGACGGTAGGTCATGTACAGGACCGGTTTATTAGGACTGCCTCGGAAAACGGATCAGGAAGAGAGGCGCGGTGGGAATACCTAACCTTCCTTTTCTTTCTTTAATCATCATGAGCAACATGCATACAGATTATTATCATGATCTCCTTCACCATTGTTTACGGATGGGGGGTAATTGCAGTTCAAACTTGAAAGTTAACCCTTTCCGATGTTAAATTTTGGTAATGAAATTAACGTAAAGAAGGGAAGACGAACTGAGTCAGAAAACAAACGAGAAACGAAATACCTCAGATGAAGGAAGGAAAAGACAAAAAAGTATACTAATAAGAAAATGTTAAAATCCCCAAAAGAAATAACTTTAAACATGCACAACAAAACAATGTGTGCGTCATCTTTGGAGCAATTTCTAATCGGTACATCTGCTACTAGAATCCCCAGTGATGAGCTATAAGAGCTTTATCTCAGAGTATGCGTGACGATAAGCATAAAATAATTTGGCGAGAAACTTAATGGATATTAATGATGAACTACTTGAAGCGAGTTGCCAATTATTTTAGGTTGAAGAATGGAACCGTTTCAGAATCATGTCACTTCAAATTGTAATTATTGAATTATATCCGCTGACATTTGTCGTATCAATAATTTGTGGTTTGAAAATTCTGCTTCTGTACTACTACTACTACTACTACTACTACTACTACTACTACTACTACTACTACTACTACTACTACTACTACTACTACTACTACTACTACTACTACTACTACTACTACTACCACTACTACTACTACTACCACTACTACTACCACTACTACCACTACTACTACCACTACTACCACTACTACCACTACTACCACTACTACCACTACTACCACTACTACCACTACTACCACTACTACCACTACTACCACTACTACCACTACTACCACTACTACCACTACTACCACTACTACCACTACTACCACTACTACCACTACTACCACTACTACCACTACTACCACTACTACCACTACTACCACTACTACCACTACTACCACTACCACTACTACCACTACTACCACTACTACCACTACTACCACTACTACCACTACTACCACTACTACCACTACTACCACTACTACCACTACTACCACTACTACCACTACTACCACTACTACCACTACTACCACTACTACCACTACTACCACTACTACCACTACTACCACTACTACCACTACTACCACTACTACTACTACTACTACTACTACTACTACTACTACTACTCCTACTACTACTACTTCCACTACTTCCCCCAGGGGGCTTATGTCTAATAAGCACGGGCGTGGCGCACCCGGGGTCCCCGAGCTGGTTCTCCCCCTTCCTTCCCTCTCTATCCGGGTGAGATCCTCTTTTGTTTCCTCTTCTCTCTTTCCCTTCCTTTGCCTTCTTTCTTCCCGTTTTCTGGCTGGTTTATTTGATGACGCCTGGCAAGGATACTTTTACGCTCTACATATAATCATGGAAAGTTCTTCTACACATACTTTGTTACGGGACAGGGGATTCGGACCCCCAGAACCGGTCGGTGATGTGAGTGGGCAGGCAGGCTCCACCCGACCGTCATCCAGCGACTGCCTGAATACCTCTGTGTGTCCCCAGGCTGAGGTATTCGTCCCTGTTACTGGGGATCCAGATCCATCAATTATGGCCCCTATGAGTACCCCTAGCGAGCCTTGTAGTAACTCTCCGGAGGGAGCTTCTACGGTGCCCCTTCATCGTCCATTGCTAGGCGATCGTCCTTCTATTGCTATGGACACCTCAGAGACCGCCTCCTCTACACCTCGTGTCAGCCTTAAGCGAGGACGAACGGAATCCTCCCCGGAGGAAGAGCCTACATTACCTCAGCTTGCGTCAGCACTTTCAACGGTGGCGACGGGCCTTATGGACCTTATTAAAATGCACGCCAATACCAAATTGGAAATCAAGAATAAGGTTAAGGTTGTGAAGAGTATCTCCGAGAAGCTATGCAGTTGGCTGCAGCAGGAAATACCCGTACCTTTACCCACGCGGCAGAAGTTGGCTCCACCCTCCTGTTGCTGTGTTGGCACCCAGACTGACCCTGTGGGACCAGCCGATTCTGCTGTGCCTCCGCGATGCCGATCTGCAAAGGACATCCAGGACGACCTGTCACGCCTAACTGATATAGGGCTGCTGCAACCCGTTTTGGAGGAACCCTGGCCGGAAGAGGCGTTTGACACAGTGCCCCTTGAATATGGCAACCCTCTGCTGGCGGCAAAAGATGCCGACTTGGCAATCATAACCGCCGATCTGGAGATGAGTTCCGGAATAGATAGACTCTTTAAGGACCGCTACCCGGAGCTTTTGGACCTCAACGAATTGGACGCTGAGCACGTGGGGTTGTCGTATTTGACGACCAGTACTCGAATACCTGTGGACGGAGGCTTCAAGACCCAGGAGCAGTACCTCTATAAGCTCACTACCCCGCAGCCTTTGGAAACAGGGGAGGCGTTGAGCCTCATTATTGATAGGCTCACCAAACTCCGTGAGCTGGCTCGCAAACATGGCCGCTGGAAACTTCGTCTACCATTGCCGGCTGGCCAAGACCTACTTCAACTTCGCAAGCTACTGGTCTATGTCTTTTTAAATTCTGGAGTGACAGTCTTTCTGCACGCTCCCCGCAAACCCAACAGCAAGGATGGCACCTCACGTCTTCGCCCCTCACATCCAGCCTCTTCAGTGCGTGCACAGGCGGGCACTATCATTGTGTCATCAGGTGAGCGGTCTTATGCAGACTTGTTGAAGGAGGTCAAACAACAGGTCAACGTTGACGAGCTGGGCGTTGAAGTACGCAACATCCGCAAGACCCGCAACGGTGACATGCTGGTGACTCTCAAAGGGGGGAGCACACAGGCAGAGACCCTACGATCAGCTATTGCTGCCAAAGTATCAAACACGGTGGCACGCTGTCCGACGCTACATTCACAGTTATTCCACATCCGTGGTATTGATGGTGTCACTTCTTCCTCAGAGGTACAGGAAGCTCTTGCTCGGGCCCTAGCACTGGAACTTCAAGAGGTGCAGGTGAAATCGATGCGCCCTACTTCGTCTGACGGACAAATTGCGACCGTCGCCGTCGGTGCTGAGGCGGCACGGAAGCTTCTGACGCTTGGAACTGTTCGTATAGGCTGGTGTTCCTGTCACATACAGCGTCGTGTCCATATACCCCGCTGTTTTCATTGTCAGGAATTTGGTCACCGTGCTTCAGCCTGCTCTGGACCACCTCGGGGAAATTTGTATCTACAGTGTGGCACAGAAGGTCATTCAGCGGTGGGTTGCGTCAAGGAAGCCTACTGTGTCTCCTGTGCTCGTCGGGGCCACAGGATGGGCACACACAGCTGCCCCAAGTACAGGAAACTGTTAAACGCTGCCCGAGCCCGGGGATTCACGAACACCAATGGCGGGCTCCCCTAGGCAGAATGGTTCCATCGCACCGCCGGGTGTCGTGGCTGAGTGCTCGTATATTCGAGTCCTTCAGGGCAATATCGACAGAGGAAGAGAAGCCATGGATCTACTGTATCAGATGGCCACGGAACATGGTGTGGACGTTATCCTCATGGCAGAACCGAACAGAGCCAAAGTCACTCACGAGCAGTGGCATGTCGATCGTCACATGGACACCGCTCTCCGAGTACGTAATGCTGCCATTCCAGTACTACGCATCGGACAAGGTGAAGGTTTTGTGTGGCTTGAGCTGCCGTCTTTAGTTATTTTCAGCTGTTACATATCTCCCAATGTGGACCTATTGACTTTCAATACCTTCCTTCGTCGGCTACGAGAGGCCATGAGACATCACACTAAGGAGATCTTGGTTGGAGGAGACTTCAATGCTAAGTCGCATCAATGGTCCTCCCCCGTGGAGGATGCCCGTGGACAGGCCTTAGCCGAGTGGTTCGCTGAAGAAGACCTCATTGTTTTTAATCAAGGAGGGGCTCCTACATTCGTGAGGCGCGATAGTACCTCCTACATCGACATCACTTTCAACACCCGCAGCATTTCTGAACGAGTATTACACTGGCGAGTGTTGGAGGTGGAGACCCTCAGCTACCATCAACATATCATCTTTGACATTGAGGTCGGGTCCCGCTCCCCTCGTTCAGTCAATCGCCTTCCACGTTCGCCGGGTTGGCGAGTTTCCCCAGCTGCGCTCCCTACGTTGAGATCGGAGCTGGACCGCTTGTTTCCACCGGAAGGCACAGCGCCTCTCACTGCCCGAGCTTTCTCCCGACTTCTACAGCGAGCCTGTGATACAGTTTTTCCCAGGAAATACACCGGGCACTTTCCAAAGCCTGCCTATTGGTGGTCCGCCGAGATTGCAGAAAAACGCCGCCATACTCTGAGAAGCCGTCGCGCCATGGTACGAGCCAACAGGAGGAGTGACGAAGTTTATAAGCAGCAGTGCTGGGAACACTATCGAACCAGTAGAGCCGCACTCAAGGCAGCAATATTTGAAGCCAAGCGAGCTTCTTGGCAACTGGTCCTCGACGAGATTGACTCCGATTTGTGGGGAAAGGGCTATAAGATCGTCATGAAAAAAAT
This sequence comes from Mantis religiosa, assembly GCA_030765055.1. Taxonomy (NCBI): domain Eukaryota; kingdom Metazoa; phylum Arthropoda; class Insecta; order Mantodea; family Mantidae; genus Mantis; species Mantis religiosa. The sequence goes on along the minus strand of CM060948.1, from coordinate 282,720,809 downwards.
TTCGCTCGCCACCAGCTTCCCTGCCTGACGACCGTCAGCTAGAACTAGCACGGTCCCTCTTCCCAGCCCATGTCTGTATCACCTGGGCTAAACACACTGTGCCCGTTGGGATGATACCATTTATTGTTGGAGAAGCCTAGGCGCGATCCCAGTGTCACTGCATATCGTCCGATCTGTTTGCTTAATGTCCTAGGAAAATTGTTCGAACGCTTGGTTCTGGGACGACTGAACATTGAGCTGGAACGCAGCGGCGGGCTCTCTGATGGACAGCATGGCTTCAGAGCTTCTAGGTCCACCATCACTGCCCTGAAAAGAATACAGGGACTAGCAGAGGAGGTAAAGGCTCGGCCTCGTGGGCGGAGGCCCTTATGTGCCCTCATCAGTCTCGACATCCAGAATGCCTTTGGTTCAGCCCCATGGAGTGGTATCCTCCAGGAACTCATTTCTCGGAACGTGGCACCCTACATTTATAACCTGATCGCTAGCTTTCTGGAAGATAGATCGCTTCTGGTGGGCGCTCACTGCCGGATGGATATGTCCTGCGGCGTTCCCCAGGGATCTGTACTCAGCCCTACTCTGTGGAACATTTATTTTGATGGAGTTCTACGGCTCCCTATGCCCGAAGGCATAACACTAACGGCCTACGCAGATGATCTGGCGATAATTGCCATTGCGGCAGATGCAGAAACCCTAGAGAGAAAGGCTACTCAAGCCTTAGCCACCCTGGGTAACTATTTGACATCCAAGAAACTTCATTTGGCACCACATAAGACTGAGGCGATTCTATTGGTGGGGGGCCGTAAGGTTCGCTTTATCCGCATCCGCCTTGGCGATTTGCTTATCCGCAGTCAGGACACGCTTAAGTATCTTGGAATTCATCTGGACCGGAATATGTTCATGGGACATCATGCAAGGACCATTGTGGCGAAGGCGGGAAAGACTTTAAACCACCTGAGTCGCCTGATGCCCAATACCGGTGGGCCGACTGAAACTAGCAGGCGCCTCCTATTCTCAGTTATCACTTCCATGATCCTGTATGGAGTTTGTGTCTGGCGCAAGGCTCTTGACAGGAAGATCTACAACACCTTGCTCCTTAGTCTGCAACGGAAGGTGGCTACACGCATCACTAGTGCCTACCACACCACGTCGACAAAGGCGCTGTTAGTTTTAGCACGGACGCCCCCTATTTCACTCTTAGTCACGGAACGCCTCATACGGGAACAGACTGACATTAGCAGGGATGAAGCTCGTCATCAATTGTTGGAGCAGTGGCAAGATCTGTGGGACACAGATGATGGGACTGCCCACTGGACTCACCGGCTCCTTCCGACATTGGTGCCTTGGCTTACTCGTCGCAGAGGCAACGTCAACTTCCACCTTACGCAACTCCTTACAGGCCACGGCTGTTTCCGAGCATATCTCTATCGATTCGGTCTCAGTCCGACTGAGGAATGCATCTACTGCGGAAAAGTGGACACTGTGGAACACACATTTTTTTAATGTATCCGCTGGCAATATCTCCGACAGCAAGTTGAGCTGAAGCTGGGATCCTTCACGCCGCAAGAAATGATACCTTCTATGCTTGCCTCCGCCTCCAACTGGAGGACAATTAGTCAGCTGGCGTATACCATATTGTCACGCAAACGCCGAGACCACGACGACACCTGAAAGAATACGATGACCGAACTTGACATACATTAACATCTTGAATCGCCTTCTTCTTGAAGTAATGCCGTCTTGGTGGTTCCGAGAAGAAGCTCTCTAGATTCAGGCAGGGGTTTTTTAGTTGGTGGCGTTCCACTACTACCACTACTACTACCACTACTACTATTAAAGTCTGTTTACCCAACGCGTGTGCAGTTCCCAGTCAAAGGAACCTCAACGGACGGGACCTCCCCTCCACTAATGACCGTCATAAATCTATCTCCACACTTCAGAAATGGAACACTGACGTTGGGGACCAATAGTAGCCCCCATTTGTTGAAAATGACAGTTGCATGTCTACTCCGCGTGGAGTCTCAGTTGCCAAATTTCCAACTTCCAGTTGTTCTGTTTCATTAGGTGCAAGACGGTGATGTTAAAATGTTGCAACATTGTAGAAAAGACCGTCAGGAGGAGGGTCCATGTTGTAAAACGATTATGAGGGTTTGTCAAAGAAAGCTGCCGCCGTGCACTTGCGTTGGCTAGACAGACTTTACTACTATTACTACTATTGCTACTACTACCACTATTACTACTATTACTACTACTAATACTACTACCACTACTACTACTACCACTACTACTACTATTACTACTATTACTACTACTATTACTACTACCACTATTACTACTATTACTACTACTATTACTACTACCACTATTACTACTATTACTACTATTACTACTATTACTACTATTACCACTATTACTACTACCACTACTACCACTATTGCTACTATTACTACTACTATTACTACTACCACTATTACTACTACCACTATTACTACTACTACTATTACTACTACTACTATTGCTACTATTACTACTACTATTACTACTACCACTATTACTACTATTACTACTATTACTACTATTACTACTATTACCACTATTACTACTACCACTACTACCACTATTGCTACTATTACTACTATTACTACTATTACTACTATTACTACTATTACTACTACTACCACTACTACCACTACTACTACTATTACTACTATTACTACTATTACTACTATTACTACTACCACTATTACTGCTATTACTACTATTACTACTATTACTACTACCACTACTACCACTATTACTACAATTACTACTACTATCACCACTACTCCTACTACCACTACTACTACTACCACTACTACCACTACTACTACTATTACTACTACTACTATTACTATTACTACTATTACTACTATTACTACTATTACTACTAATACTACTACCACTACTACTACTACTATTACTACTATTACTACTATTACTACTATTACTACTACCACTATTACTACTATTACTGCTATTACTACTATTACTACTACCACTACTACCACTATTACTACAATTACTACTACTACTATCACCACTACTCCTACTACCACTACTACTACCACTACTACTACCACTACTACTACCACTACTAGTACCATTACTACTACTACTATTACTACTACTAGCACTATTTCTACTATTACTACTATTACTACTATTACTACTACCACTATTACTACTATTACTAATATTACTACTATTACTACTACTACCACTACTACTACCACTACTACTACCACTACTACTACCACTACTAGTACCATTACTACTACTACTATTACTACTACTAGCACTATTACTACTATTACTACTACCACTACTACCACTACTACCACTATTACTACTATTACTAATATTACTACTATTACTACTACCACTATTACTACTATTACTAATATTACTACTATTACTCCTACTACCACTACTACTACCACTACTACTACCACTACTACTACCACTACTAGTACCATTACTACTACTACTATTACTACTACTAGCACTATTACTACTACTACCACTATTACTACTATTACTAATATTACTACTATTACTACTACCACAACTACCACTATTACCACTATTACTACTATTACTACTAACACTACTACCACTACTACCACTACTACTACCACTACTACTACCACTACTAGTACCATTACTACTACTACTATTACTACTACTACCACTACTACCACTACTACTACCACTACTACTACCACTACTAGTACCATTACTACTACTACTATTACTACTACTAGCACTATTACTACTACCACTATTACTACTATTACTAATATTACTACTATTACTACTACCACAACTACCACTATTACCACTATTACTACTATTACTACTAACACTACTACCACTACTACCACTATTACTACTATTACTAATATTACTACTATTACTACTACCACAACTACCACTATTACTACTATTACTACTAACACTACTACCACTACTAGTACCATTACTACTACTACTATTACTACTACTAGCACTATTACTACTATTACTACTACCACTACTACCACTACTACCACTATTACTACTATTACTACTATTACTACTATTGCTACTACCACTACTACCACTATTACCACTATTACTACTATTACTACTACTATCACCACTACTCCTACTACCACTACTTCTACCACTACTACTACCATACTACTACCACTACTACTACCACTACTACCACTACTACCACTTTTACCACTATTACTACTATTACTACTACTATCACCACTACTCCTACTACCACTACTTCTACCACTACTACTACCATACTACTACCATACTACTACCATACTACTACCACTACTACCACTACTACCACTATTACTACTATTACTACTATTACTACTATTGCTACTACCACTACTACCACTATTACCACTATTACTACTATTACTACTACTATCACCACTACTCCTACTACCACTACTTCTACCACTACTACTACCATACTACTACCATACTACTACCACTACTACCACTACTACCACTACTACTACCATTACCACTACTACTATTACTACTACTACCACTACTACCACTACTACTACCACTACTACTACCATTACTACTACTACTATTACTATTACTACTATTACTACTATTACTACTAACACTACTACCACTACTAGTACCATTACTACTACTACTATTACTACTACTAGCACTATTACTACTATTACTACTATTACTACTACCACTACTACCACTATTACTACTATTACTACTATTACTACTATTGCTACTGCCACTACTACCACTATTACGACTATTACTACTATTACTACTACTATCACCACTACTCCTACTACCACTACTTCTACCACTACTACTACCATACTACTACCACTACTACTACCACTACTACCACTACTACCACTATTACCACTATTACTACTATTACTACTACTATCACCACTACTCCTACTACCACTACTTCTACCACTACTACCATACTACTACCATACTACTACCATACTACTACCACTACTACTACCATTGCCACTACTACTATTACTACTACTACCACTACTACCACTACTACTACCACTACTACTACCATTACTACTACTACTATTACTATTACTACTATTACTACTATTACTACTATTACTACTATTACTACTAACACTACTACCACTACTAGTACCATTACTACTACTACTATTACTACTACTAGCACTATTACTACTATTACTACTATTACTACTACCACTACTACCACTATTACTACTATTACTACTATTACTACTATTGCTACTACCACTACTACCACTATTACCACTATTACTACTATTACTACTACTATCACCACTACTACTACTATTACTACTACTACCACTACTACTACCATACTACTACCACTACTACTACCACTACTACCACTACTACCACTATTACCACTATTACTACTATTACTACTACTATCACCACTACTCCTACTACCACTACTTCTACCATACTACTACCATACTACTACCACTACTACTACCACTACTACTACCACTACTACTACCATTACCACTACTACTATTAATACTACTACCACTACTACCACTACTACTACCACTACTACTACCATTACTACTACTACTATTACTATTACTACTATTACTACTATTACTACTATTACTACTATTACTACTATTACTACTACCACTACTACCACTATTACTACTATTACTACTATTACTACTATTACTACTACCACTATTACTGCTATTACTACTATTACTACTATTACTACTACCACTACTACCACTACTACCACTATTACTACTATTACTACTACCACTACTACCACTATTACTACTACTACTACTATTACTACTACCACTACTACCACTATTACTACTATTACTACTATTACTACTATTACTACTATTACTACTACCACTACTACCACTATTACTACAATTACTACTACTACTATCACCACTACTCCTACTACCACTATTACTACCACTACTACTACCACTACTACTACCACTACTAGTACCATTACTACTACTACTATTATTACTACTATTACTACTATTACTACTATTACTACTATTACTACTACCACTACCACCACTATTACTACAATTACTACTACTACTATTACCACTACTACTACCACTACTACTACCACTACTACTACCACTACTAGTACCATTACTACTACTACTATTACTACTACTATTACTACTATTACTACTATTACTACTATTACTACTACCACTACTACCACTACTACCACTATTACTACTATTACTACTACCACTACTACCACTATTACTACTATTACTACTATTACTACTACCACTACTACCACTACTACCACTATTACCACTATTACTACTATTACTACTATTACTACTATTACTACTACCATTACTACCACTATTACTACAATTACTACTACTACTATCACCACTACTCCTACTACCACTACTACTACCACTACTACTACCACTACTACTACCACTACTAGTACCATTACTACTACTACTATTACTACTACTATTACTACTATTACTACTATTACTACTATTACTACTATTACTACTACCACTACTACCACTATTACTACAATTACTACTACTACTACTATCACCACTACTACTACTACCACTACTACTACCACTACTACTACCACTACTACTACCACTACTAGTACCATTACTACTACTACTATTACTACTACTATTACTACTACTAGCACTATTTCTACTATTACTACTATTACTACTATTACTACTACCACTATTACTACCACTACTACTACCACTACTACTACCACTACTAGTACCATTACTACTACTACTAATACTACTACTATTACTACTATTACTACTATTACTACTATTACTACTACCACTACTACCACTATTACTACAATTACTACTACTACTATCACCACTACTACTACTACCACTACTACTACCACTACTACTACCACTACTACTACCACTACTAGTACCATTACTACTACTACTATTACTACTACTATTACTACTACTAGCACTATTTCTACTATTACTACTATTACTACTATTACTACTACCACTATTACTACTATTACTACTATTACTACTACCACTATTTCTACTATTACTACCATTACTACTACTACCACCACTATTACCAGTAGTAGGTGGTGGTGGTGGTGATGATGGTGGTGGTGGCGGTGGTGGTGGCGGCGGTGGCTGCGGCGGCGGTGGCGGCGGTGGCGGTGGCGGTGGCGGTTGCGGTGGCGGTGGCGGTGGCGGTGGCGTTGGCGGTGGCGGTGGCGGTGGCGGTGGCGGTGGCGGTGGCGGTGGCGGTGGCGGTGGCGGTGGTGGTGGTGGTGGTGGTGGTGGTGGTGGTGGTGGTGGTGGTGGTGGTGGTGGTGGTGGTGGTGGTGGTGGTGGTTAGTGGTGGTGAGAAATATGCGCTGCTGTGAGTCGTAAAGGTGCTAACAAGGGAACTATCACTGAACCCACAGCATCTGAAAATTTGATGGTAAAATGCCTGCTCTATATTAACCATATACACTAAAATTTGCTGCGGAGTGGAACCGCAACACCCAAAACTGAAAACTAGAAAATGCCGCATATGACCACTTGCAAATAGCTTCTGGACATCCCTCGTGAGCTCTAAGCCAGTTCTCCTTATATATGGCATCTGGATAAGGATTCTCCGGGGTTTTTCCTTATCCTGAAAGACCAATGTCGGGTAAATTTAGGCTCCAAGGACCTCGGACTCATTTGAGCATCATTTCACCCATTTCATTCATCGTCCGATATGACTTAACGTTGGAGGACCTAAATAAGATAATAAATAAATACATATGCCATCTGTAGACCGCTGTAAGTCAGGGGTAAACGATCCCTCCAGTACAATGCTGTGTTATTATGCCTATATGTTTCTACCTATTCTGGACCAATTTTCGGGTACTTCCAGCTACACTCCGCACCCGATTTGCACACAGACCCCCACATAGAACAGAGGTAATGGCCTCAAACACTCAAGCGAATACAGATGTGAGCATAGTGATAGTCCCCTTGTAAGCTGAAAGTTACTTGGTAGTGACCGTTAAATCGTTACTATGAGGGTGGTCTTTAAGAGCTAGTGCTGTCGATAATCGATCAGAATAGACATACCTGTAAAGTTATACTGCGCGGCAGAAAGAATCAACTTTTAGTAATATGCACTGTTTCATTAACCTAAGCTTCGCCTACTGAACGTCACTCCCAACAATGTTCCTACTTAAGTGAACCAGTTCTAAAGCTGTTAATTCGTTTTGAAACACTATTGTTGCACTGTGCATAGCTAAACTTGAGGAATTTCTTTCCCATTCCAATCTTTTGAACATTAAACAGACGTGAAAGGATCACATAATCTATATAGCAAATAAGGTCAGCAAGCGAATGGGTATGTTACACCCACTATACAAGTACAACCGACGATCGGTGATGTCCGTGTCCAACAAACTACTTCTCTACAACAAGTTTTCAGACCAGCCATAGCGTATGCCTGTGAAATCTGGGGCGTAGCCTCTAAGACTCACCCACACTACTCTGAAGTCCTTCAATCTCCTTTCTTTCGCATTTCCACTGATTCACTGTGGTACATCCCCAACCTAGTCATCCGTAGAGACCTATATATCCCTACCCTAACAGATTACATCCACATTCTCTCACGCCCATTTTATCAAAACCTCTCCCAAAAGTTTAACCCCCTCGGTCGTGGCCTAGGTGAGTACGACCTGGACCCCGACGAAAAGTACAAAAGATCGAGGCTACTTCTAGGCAACTGAAATAAAACTGCAGTTCAGCTACTTACACCATGCATATACTTAAAGAAAAAACAAACTAAACCATCTCACGTTTAAACTTCTACCGTCGTTTCTCCTATCTCTAAAAACTCCCAGAAGAGGGTCTAGAGGGTCTAGAGTCTAGGGTCAAATGTCTGTATTTATTCAATATTGGTGTTTCTTAAGAGCGCAGGGGAACATGGGGCATATCGGGGTAGTGAGGCAGAACGGGCTATGCGTGTTTTCTCTGTAGTAGGTGGCACAATCTACCGGATTCTGTCAAAACTACCTCATCTCAATCACAGCTACTAGTACACATCGGTTGGCTGCCATAACAGAATCTGTTGTGTACGAGTTGTGTGTTGAATACAGCTTGAAGCAGTTTTTAAAAGATTTGTGATGTATTTCAAGGCATGTAAGTACATCATATCTACATTTAAATAGGCCACGCCGTGGCTCAGTGGTTAGACCGCTTGGCTCTCACCAAGGCGGCCCGGGTTCGATCCCAGGCGACTGCAAAGTGAGATTTGTGGTGGACAACACGGCGCTGGGGTGGGTTTTCTCCGTGACCTCCGGTGTCCCCCGCCATCTCATTCCATCGATGCTCCATCTTCATCTAATGTATCATCAGTGTCACCGCCTGCGGAGCCTTACGTAGTAAAAGCGGGCGTTAAACACTACACATTTCATTTTTTACATTTAAATAAAAACAATAACTATGGATTATAACACTTAATTTACTTCTAAATCCATGTATTTCGCTAAGTTATCTTTAAATATCGGATCATCGACAAGCATTAACCTAAGTTTGTGTTTACGGGGCAATATGGGTGGGGCACAATAGGGTACTACCCCATTATGCCCCTGGAGTAGAACTCTTTGTGTGTTATTCATACGATTGACTACTCATGTTTCATATTATTTCGTATAGTGCGTAATTACGTAAAGAAGTCACAGAGGCAGGAGTGGTCTTTAGTCTCAGTGGAGGCGGTTGTGAATGCTGTACTTGATGGTTCAATGGGGTACAAAAGGACAGCTAGTCAAATTCAAGTGCCCCATACAAGTCTTGAACGCTACGTTAAGCAGAAGCGAAATAATCCTGATTATGTTGTTAAAAATGTTCTCAGGGGCTGCAGCCGCTAGATGTTTCTTTCATGATACCACTAATCAAATATTATGAGGATAAAATTCGCTCCTGGGTTAGATCTTATCCTGGAAAAATCGTGACACTGTTTCAGGTTGCGTCATTGTTTGGTGCCAGTTACATGTGAGCCTCAACAATGAGCACAGAATTCAGTGGGTTTCAGAAAACATAAATATGGTCTGCTAACATCAATATGTTTGATTATGCTGATTTCCTACCGTCCAAAACGACAGATATTGAGCTTTCTTCTGGAGTTCCTGATGATGTTAATCCTTCAACTTCTGAGATGTCCGTTGTCGCTGGTTCACCTTCGGGGGAGAAAACATTGAGATGCCAAGCGTTAGTAGTTTCCAGAGTTCCAGCCCAAAAAATATCACACCTATTCCAAAGGTACACCAGAAAAAACAAGAGAGTTTGGAAAAAGGGGGGGGGACGAAAACAATACTGACAACATCCCCTTATAAAGAAGCGCTACTGAATGCGGAACAAGAAACAAATAAATAAAAGACTTGTAAAAAGGCGTCTTGCTCTGTCAGAAAGCGAAACAAAAGGGGAATCATCGAAAGCTATGCCTAGATGTCCTATTCCTCATGTATCCAAACGTTCCAGAAGTCATCTGTCTGCTGGTAACAGGAAAGAAATGGCAAAATACGACGAAGATGATTGTATTTACTGCCACGATTATTCAGAAGGAGGGTGGATTAGATATCCCTGCTGCCTGCAGTGGGCTCACAATTCTTGTGCAGGTGTCGAAAGTGATGATGCAGATGTACACATTTTTGCATATTGTGAGAAGTGAATTAAATGTAAAAAAATAACCCTTACTACCCCACCTATGGGGCAAAACGGGGCAAATGTACTAATTTTGTTTTTGACGTGATGGCTACTTCCATTTGTTGCGAGTGTTCATTTAATTTATGTTTTTCAGGTAATTATGCAATAATAAACAAATTTATATTACCAAAACACAATTTATAAATGTTCAAATGTGAAGCAAAGATGCACAAATATTAAGTACCCTGTCCTGTTCATGTTCCCCTACATGATTTTTCATTGTTATTTATATCCAATTTGTAATGTTCATCCCTCTTGGAAATTCTTTTACAATCTTATAAATATCATACAAGACATACATTACAGTCACTTGCCTTGAGTTTTATACAGGATTCACACTAGCCTCACTGCCCACATATATTGTAATTATTTTCTTCGTGGGAGTGATTCTAACATATCGTGGCATTTGTAGGAGGAGTACCTAGGAATTTCCTAAGTATCTAATGTATGAACGGTCACATTTGTCAAATCCAAGTTAATGTTAGCTATATGATTGGAGTTTTAAAGGGAAATCACACTGACTTCACTGCCCACATATATTGTAATTTTTATGATATTCGTGGCAATATCATATAGCATCGCACTTTAAGCATTAACAATCACTTCATTTGGCAATATCTCTCATTTATGTAGAAGGAATTGAATAACGCAACAACTTCTACAAACGATTTTATTGAACCTGGAGTAGATACTCTTATAAGAGTGCATTGAGAGAGTACTGTGAGTATGATGCATTTAAATGTTAGTATAACCAAATGCTATACAGGAGACATTCTGGACAGGTGGAGCCAGACTGAAAAATTCAATGCCATAGTGTTCAAATCCCGGCTAAGGCATTACATTTTTCAGTCTCACTCCACCTGTCCAAAATTTGGCCTAAATACGGATGGTGTGAAAGAACAATTTACATTCCAATGTTAGACCTAACAGTAGTTGGAATATAAAGCCAAGACTTAAGGGCACTCGGAGGTTATTTTTAACCAGACAGGGCTAGTTTTTAACAATATTAAAAGATAAATATACAAAAACCTAAACAATGAAGGAAAATGAAATTTGGCATGATTATAGTATAATTAGTGTGCATTTAAAGACTGTATAATATTTACATTAAGTTCATACAGTTCCCTGCAAAAGGGACATAAGGCACTCTGTGTATCCTGAAAAAAGGCATTACACCCTATACTTCAGGTCAAGGTTCCTTGTAGGAATTTAAAGCTATAGGCACCAATCTTTTTCCTAAATAACATAAGGCACAGTTTCATAATCTAAACTAAATAAAAAGCACACATAATTTATATTATGCACATGAAAAATTATTTAGTTGTGTTAACAAAAAGGTAATATTTTTAAGGACTGAATTTTATTTTCACCTCATTTTATAAATCATATGAATGTAAAAGTTAGATTAATATGTTCAGGGAACATTAAAAAATAAGCACTAAAAATTATGTATCAATATCTTTTATAGTTTTTGAGAAGCATGCGCCTAAAGTATGAAAAATCAAGGTTTTGGGAAATCACGATCAAAGATTAAGCACCATTCTTTTTCAATTATACATACTCTCAGAACATACCTGCTCCATATTCCTCCTCAGTTAGGTTTTCCTCATCTTTTATTTTCCTTTTCTTACTTCTAGCTCTACTTTCAAGCAACTGAGATGTTCTTTTTGCCTCTGAGAGTCGACGCACGTCATTTTTTTAGACATGCTGCCCTCATATTTTCACCAACCTTTATACCCATCTTTGTCATTACTTTATGCCTACCACTGCACCCATCATCATAACAAATAAAACTGTCATATACAGCAATTTTTAAAGTTTCTGGCCTAACATGCACAGTTTTTGGAATTCTTTCCCATATTATATGTTTAAAACTTTCATTTGGGTTTTGGGTTCGACCATGCAAGCACTTTATCAGTGCGCCGTGGCTCAGCGGTTAGACCGCTTGGCTCTCACCAAGGCGGCCCGGGTTCGATCCCAGGCGACCGCAAAGTGAGATTTGTGGTGGACAACACGGCGCTGGGGCGGGTTTTCTCCGGGATCTCCGGTTTCCCCCGCCATCTGATTCCACCAGTGCTCCATCTTCATCTCGTGTATCATCAGTGTCACCGCCTGCGGTGCCGTAAGTAGTAAAAGTGGGTGTTAAACACTACACATTTCACTTTCTCAGTAATTCATCTTGAGAAAGTTCCCTAAATGCTGGTTTAATTGCCAAAAGGACCTATTCTGGAAGAGAGTCTTTATGTTTATAAATTTTTTCCTAATATGAGCTGTTTGAAAGCTACACCATATATCTTCATCTTTAGGACACAAACCATGCTGTGGATTACTATCTGTGGATAATTTGTGAAAATAAATGGCCCAAATAGCTTGTTTCACTTCTGCAATTGTTTTACTGTATTTCTTCTGATAGCCAGTCCATAATACTGCTGGAGGAGGAGATCAATCTCACTGTCTGTTAGTCTTCCACGACCTGCAAGTGGTTTGCCATCTGCAAGACTCTTTCCCTTCATACTACATCAGAAAGTGAGCGTGTCATTGCGCCGCCATCTTTAAATTGATGTATTAAAGAGCTTTAATACCAGCTGACACCCTATGTTATAAATATATCAATTAAAAGCTGGAGAATTATATAATTTTTAACACAAAAAATCGATTTTTTGAAGCCCATCGACCTCCCAGTGCCCTTAAATACTTAGGTGTTTTAAGTCGCTATTAAGGAGTTGTCTCATGTTGATATGAGAATTCGTAGTTGTTTACTGCAATAATTAGAGTCAGTTCGACAGTTAATTTCACATTGGCACGTTGGCCATCGTAGTTTAATGGTTAGAGCAACCGGACGGAGACAAGGAGATCCGTAGTCAAATCCCGGGTATGACATTGAATTTTTCAGTGCGATTCCCCGCCAAAACTTTGGCCCACATACGGCTGGTGTGAAAGAACAATTTAATTTCCATTGGGAGACATTCTGTTAGTCATGTAAATATTCTACAAAGAGCGAACAATCGGTTGACAAACTATAGGAGCTACAATGTTTTTATCATCGCCGACATGCTGTCGAGAGATGGAGAGACATGTGTATCTTAATAGAGTGAACAAGAGTTATGGAAAACCACTTATAGACTTATAAACTGTTTATTTATGTTCATTAGATATAGTTAGTTAAGTGCAGAGGTTCCACTCCCATTAGTCCTGGACTCGTAGGACCAAGGACCCGGGCCTCCTTCTACCCGGTAGCGATGGATACTCCGGGGGTGTTTCCATGGGGCAATACCTTGAGTAAACCCCCCCCCCCCGCTGAGCACAACATCAAGACGGGTGGAAGTGGATACGCCTCAGGGAAGACTACCGAAAACCTCGGTGGGGCCGCCTGGTGATCTAGCACACCTTCTACTAGCTCTGCAGGCTAGTACCCGAGACGTATTAGGCAACTCTCTACCTCCTCCGGGCGGCCGTAGCCTGGCCGGAGGTACCCAATTCCCCGTGGGTGTCGGGAACACACTGCCCCCTCGAGTCCAACCCAATCCGAACAACTCCCCGACGGGAGCGGCTTGGCAGTTCGGCCCGAGGTTGCTCTAGTAACGTCAGAGGTACCACGAGTGCTAGGGTCCACAGCGCCCGCACCACGGCAGCTGAAGGGGACGGATCTCTCCCCTACGGGAGTTCTTTAGATACAGCATAGATTTCATTCACATTTACTACACTTAAGTAAGCAGTACCAACTGCGTGTACTGAAACAAATAAATGTATGTGGGGCCAGCGCTCCTTTACAGCATATTTATTCACACTTTTTGCAACCGTGTGTATATCTTCAAGTTGTTAATAATTTTTAATTAATTAGAGCCAACTGAAAAATTCAATGCCATTGGGACTAGAACCACGGATATACTGGTTTTCGTCCAGTTGCTCTACCCCTTGAGCTACCATGGTCAAAGTGCCTTCCCGACATTAAATTCTCCAATTGACTCATCATATTTCCCGGTAGACCACTTAGGATTCTCATATTTGAGACAACCACTTGCGGCGACTTACTATTGTAAGTACTTAATTACCAGGATTTTTATCGTAGATTATTTTTAATGTAAATTTATATTGAGGAATTAATCCTTAAATAATTAATCCTTTTAAATACATTACTCCGGTATATGGGTGATTTTTAATTAATTAGAGCCAACTGAAAAATTCAATGCCATGGACGGGATTTGAACCACGGAACTACTGGTTTCCGTCCAGTTACTCTACCCCTTGAGCTAACATGGCCAACGTGCCTTCCCGACATTAAATTCTCCAATTGACTCATATTTCCCGCATAAAAATCCTGGTAATTAAGTACTTACAATAGTAAGTCGCCACAAGTGGTTGTCTCAAATATGAGAACCCTAAGTGGTCTACCGGGAAATATGATGAGTCAATTGGAGAATTTAATGTCGGGAAGGCACTTTGACCATGGTAGCTCAAGGGGTAGAGCGACTGGACGGAATCCAGTAGATCCGTGGTTCAAATCCCGTCCATGGCATTGAATTTTTCAGTTGGCTCTAATTAATTAAAAATCACCCATATATCGGAGTAATGTATTTAAAAGGATTAATTCTTTAAGGATTAATTCCTCAATATAAATTTATGTTAATCACATGTTTAGGGTTTTTGTTCGTATTTGTATAGTACATTTATAATGATGAGCTCGTATGGAAATTAATTTCTTTACTCATAAATGTCTAGGACATATAACATATCTCTGTGGCGTTTGTGAGAGGAGTGCATAAGCATTATAAAAAGATCTACTATATGGAGCGATATGTTTCTTTATAGCCAGTAAATGACGTTTACTTATTTATTTGTTTGTTTACTTATATACTTTGAGTTTCATACCTTAATCACACTAACTTCAGTGCCTTCGTATGTTGTGATCCTTGCTTTATTCACGTGACTGACAAAAAGCGTCATACCTGTTAAACATAAAGAATCACTTCACTTTACAGTATCTCTTTCTTATGTGTAACGAATGAATTGTGTAATAAAACAATTTCTCAAGAATATTTTTTTCTTATCCCTGGGGTACCAGAAAATAAGCTATTGAATAAGAATGGGTAGGAAAAGTGGTGTGAGTATTGTCGTGAACCCGTTATTTACGATAGCGCAGCTTGTGTACACAAAGAGCCGGCAAATAAAGAACGATTTGAATTTCTGCAAATTGGACTTTTAATTCTATGAACCCACAGTCACCATTGGTGTCAGGAAGTGGAACAACAACATCACCGAGAAGATGGAACAAATGAAGGTTGAATTAACAACGAAGACGGAAGCTGCAAATAGTAACTTGGCCGCGACGCTGACCGCGAAGATGACCGACACCAGGAAGAGCAACCGGAAGAACGAGTAAGACCCGGCGTGGCGAGGAGCACGTCGGCGCCATCACCACCATTCCCTGGAGTGACACTGTGCGCCGTCAGACGACGTATGGATGACAGCCTCATCGCGGACGGTTGGGTGAGAGGGAAGCCGTGCTGCGTTCTTGGGGACAACGGGGCAGCCGTGACCATCATCAGACTTGACGTGGCCAAGGGTTTGCCGTCGAGAAACCCGAGCCAACCATACCAGCTAGTGACGGCATCGGGTGACACCTTGCCTGTGGAGAGGGAGGCTCCACTGAAGGTGACCTTGGGACGGAGTGCCGTGCGGCTGTGGGTGTTCGTCATGAAGGTGGCTGAGGAGGTGATACTGGGATTGGATGCCCTCAGGAGCCACGAGGCGACGGTTGACGTCGGCAGGAAGGTCCTACGGCTCAATGGAGAAGGGGCCATACTCCGGCAACCCGAAGAGCGCCTTGGAATCTGCAGGTTCATCTTGAAGGAAGATGTGGTTGTCCCCGCGAGAAGCGAGGTGGTGGTGACGGTGCGACTGGACGGCCAGCGGAAGAAGAACATGATGCTGGACCAGAAGAGGCCTGTGCACGGACTGTGTGTAGCCAGAACATTGTTGCCGTGAGAGAGGAGGTACCAGTGAGGCTGCTTAACCTAGCGGACACCAATCACGACCTCCAGGCCGGAACGGAGTTGGGGACGTGTGAGCCCGAGGTCAGCGTAACCGCAATCGATAAGACACAGGTGCCGGCGCCGGCGCCGCGCAACACCTGGGGCCCCGGCTAGAAGGATTATTGAAGAGGAAGGCCGACCACCAGACCGCAGAACACCTTGAGAAGATTCGACAACTGCTGAGACAATACCAGCGCGCCTTCAGCCAAGGCAGAGAAGAACTACTGCGTCACCGGCGAGAGCTACTGGGGTAGTAAAGACCTTGGAGCACTTCCACAAATACCTGTACGGTCAGCCATTCCACCTGAAGATTGGCCACTCCGCCCTCACCTGGCTATTGAGCTTTAGGAACCTGGAAGGCCAGACAGCCCGTTGAGTACAGAGGCTGCAGGAATACGACTTCACCTCTGAACATCGTAGAGGGAAGAGCCACGGTAACGCAGACGCCATGTCCCGAAGACCCTGCCCAGAAGAGCGCGACCAGTGCACAAAAGTGGAAGAGAAGGAGCGTACCGCAACTGTCAGTGGTCACGGCAGTGCCTGCGGATGGCTGGGATAGCGCAGGCCTGAGGCGGCAGCACCTGGCAGATGCAGACTTGGGGCCACTCTTGAGAGAAGTGGAGGCAGGGATAAGAACAACCTGGGAGGATATCGCACCAAGGAGCGCCACATACAAGTCCTAATGGGCCCATTGGGACTCACTGAAGACAAGAGAGGGCGTGCTGTTCCGGGTATGGGAATCGCCCGATGGGAAGACGCCGGGAGAACAGTTGATACTTCCCCGAAGTAAGGTCTCGGAGGTCTTGGAGGAAGTGTACGCCGGTACTTCAGGAGGACACCTGGGAGCAAACCGAACAATCGACAAACTTCAACAGCCGTGGCAATGACCGTACCGGGTGGTGAAGAGGATTAACGACGTGGTCTACCGCATCCAGAAGGTGCCCCGAGGGAAGATGTTGGTGGTACACCTGGATCGTCTGGCCCGCTACGATGGTGCTGTCCGGGACGACCAGCGTTGAGGAGAGAGCAGTGTTGCGAACCCGTTATCTACGATAGCACGGCTTGTGTACACAAAGAGCCGGCAAATAAAGAACGATTTGAATTTCTGCAAATTGGACTTTTAATTCTACGAACTCACAGAGTCACAGTATAATAAACTGAATTATTAAAATAATCATATGTTATACAGGAGATTTTCCTTTAGTCGTATAAATTATTAACTGTCTGCCTGGAGTGAAATGTGACTGGAAAAAGATTGGAAGAGAGAATGTTTTTAACTTCTGTGTCGCGCTGTCGACAGATGGCCCTACCTGTTTCTAACTGCAATGACAAATATTTATAATTATGTGGAGAATTTTATAATAACCTGCAGCTTAGACTTAGCTGGTGTTTACAACGTATAAATAAGCAGTAGCTACTGTGTACACTGAGTTAATAAGAAACAAAACAGTAATTGTGTTAAGCCAGCACTCTTTTAAAGCAAATATATACACAGTTTTACCCACCGTGTGCACATAAGCGATTATGTTAATATTTTAGGTTTCTTTGTAATGTATCCATTTTTAATATTAAGAAGTAAATTTGGAAATTCCTTTCCATAACCATAAATATCGTTCAGTGCATAAGATTCTAACACGCGGTGACATTTGTGAAAAATTACATAAATATCTAAAAACAGATAACTTAATTTAGTCATTCAGTTATGTGTCTTAAGTTGTAATTCGCAATTACACCATCTTTGCTGCCCACATGTACTATAATATTTATTTAATTCATGATAGTTACAAATTTAATCTCACTCTTTCAACATTAACAATTGGTGGAAGAAGGGGCCATACTCCAATATGCTATTTGAGAAAAACACAAATTAAATATTTTATTCAGTAACCTAAGAACAATTACGTAAATGGAAGTAGAGGGCTTTTCATATGAAATATACTGAGATTCCGTTAAGGGATGCAGCACCAAAATTGGCTAAAAATATGGGAAAAAATAATTTTTATTGTTTTTGAGCTAATAAAATACTTTGAACTTTATAGTATCATAATCCAACTAAATTTATGAGTTTCTGGCATTTAAATACCCTCACATGACAATTTAAATGCCCGTGCGCACGTGCATGCCGGTCCTTGGAGTCACAGAGTTCTCCCATTTGAGTTCGATTGAATGTACTAAATTAATACATTTGAAATTAGCGGGCAAAGTTTCTGGTGGAATTTTGTGTGTTGGTATGATGGTTTTTGATGGATAGAGTCAACATGACAAATTCAATACCATGGCCGGGATTTGAACCACGGATCTCCTGGTTTCCGTCCAGTCGCTCTAACCCGTTGAGCTACCATGGCCAACGTGCCGTCCTGACATCAAATTCTACATTTGACTCGTATATTTCCCCGGTTAGAGCGACTGGACGGAAACCAGGAGATCCGTGGTTCAAATCCCGGCCATGGCATTGAATTTGTCATGTTGACTCTATCCATCAAAAACCTTAGCCTATAAACGGCTAGTGTGGAGAAATGATTAATTTCCATCAATTAACTAAAATGATGGTTATTTCTTACAATATGTGGCACCATGGAAACAAAACACTGGCTATAAACACTGAAAGCAAATAATAATGTTTATATTTTTGCTTTTGTGTGAGTTTCTAACTTGGTCGTGATTTTCTTGTGTTTCTCGTTAAACTACATACTGTTTATATTGTCACCCGAGCGTTGGAACACCCTATGGAAGCAGCTGAGAGCGGAATGCAGGGGAGGTCCGTGTTAGCCACGCCCCCCCTCATTTGTCTTATAGTGGTGACAGGCAATGGCTGGGAGAAAAAACATCATTGTGCCGTCTGTTTCTGTCCACCTGTGTTCTCGAAATTACGGGATCTTTCATCTACTGGAACCTTCCTGTGGAAACTAGAAGGCGGCGATATTCCTATAAAAAGGGGCTACCGTGAGCGAAGTGAGTGAGTGAGGAGACAGTCAGTTCTTGGTGTAAGAATGCAGTGCTAGTGTGCGACGAGAAGACTGTGTGAGAGCATCGGAAGATTGTACGTAATTACGAGTGCAAGTGAAATTGTAACGGACGAACTGGTGAATCGTAATTGTGTGCATTACGTAATTCTGTGTAATTGGCAAGAGTTTAACTGTAAGTCGGTGGAAATAAAGAACATTTTTGAGTGGTGTAATTGGACTTTTCATTTCACGAACCCACAAAGTCACAATATATACTTGATGAGTTTTAGTGCACCATTTAACATTTATAAAGGTATTTTATACATCAAAACATGCATATAACTGTTATATAGGTTATAGGTAAAACATTATTTGAAAGAACCGACCTTTTGTTGACTGTGTACATAGTTAGGATCATAAATGTGCTAAACGATACATGGGAAGAAATACCTAAACATAACACAACAATGGGAACATACTTGAGGCCTGATGTAAGAAAACTAATGCCTGTGTACCAAAGGCTGGCATCAGATGAAATCCTAAGGAGATGTACAAGATGTACAAAATGCAAATGAAAGTTTACATAACATGATATGGCATAATTGCCCAAAAGAAATATTTGTTTCAAAGAAGAGACTTCAGGTTGTTGTAACATTAACCATCAGTGAATTCAGTTTTGGTTGTTCTGCCTCACTCAAGCTGCAGTCAGACATAATGGACACAGATTTCACCAGCATCTCTAAAAATTAGCCAAGGGAAGGGCCAATTACGCTTACTTCATTCAGCAATTTCTGCGAAGTTAGCTTCTAAAACATCCAGAAGGAAACTGGAATAGAAGAAAACTGCTGTAGAAGAGAGAAGGAAGAGGCAAGAGGGTGCAACTTATCTCTCTGGAGGGTCTACTTCAAAGCATTTAGCTGAGAAGGAAAATGTTTTGAATTTTAAAATTTTATTTACTCAGTTATAGTTTTTCAACATTTTTTGTCATTCAAAATGTTCCAAACGATGCAATTTTGATTCCGTCCCTCTAAAATTTTCAACACATGTTCTTAGAAAGCAAACAAAGGTTTCTATCATATGAATTTTTAATATTGATTATATTTTTAAAACTATTGCTATAAAAATTCAAAGGTTTAATCATTTTGTGGCTTTTTTTGTTTGCTACATATCTAATTTTTCCCCTCTGTAACTAAAGGCAGTATAATAAATTCATATGATAGATCTTTTCTTCATAACCATCTGAATATTTTTACAAATACAAAAATTAAAATTTTGAAAATTTTCATCACATGGAGCTGTTTGAATTTTGCCCAAATTTTGAACTTCACAAATTAATTACTCAAAACTATTGAAGTTACAAAAACCAAATTTTGAATTCTGTGTCCACTATGCATCAGAACTAAGTGGTAAAAATTTCAGCAAGATTGGTTGAAAATTCCTGGATTTGGGGTTTTCGTTAAGTTTAGTCCATTTGTTTGGAATTTCTTTAAGTCGTGTAAGATATACAAGAGTTTCAAAACAGAACCATTTATATCAGAGGAAAATGTGTAAATTGAACACAGAATGAAAGGAGCTTCATTGTCAGCTGATCTGAGATTGGAGTAACAACCAGAGGTACTACTTTCTTAATCTCAAGAAACCCTTGCGTTCTACACATTAGACATCACAGAGGAACAAATCACTTTGCACATTTTGTAATAAAGAATAGGAAACTGCTTCCAGCTGTTGGAGATCATAAAAAGGAATTCTGATTATGATTACTTAGACAAAGCCCCTGAATTTGCAAGTGCTTGTCCAGGTTGAGTGAGACAGGAAAAAATATGAGAGAAAGCGATCCTAACAGGAAGCCAATAAAAAACCGTTACTCGCATACCTCTGAACCGTTGATTTACTAATAGTCGTTTCCTTAAAACTGCTAATTTGGGTTCCGCCTGCAGACGCAAGGTGAGCGTTGAAACCAAGGTTGGACCATACACGAATAATAACCTACGTTCCTCAACATAAACAGCAATTATCCTTCTTATATAACGTATTAACTAATTCGAAAACACGGAATGACTACGCCATAATCACCTATAGACGAAAATGTGTAAACAATATTAACATATTAATCCTTGTTTCACATAAGCTTGACCCGTATTTCTAAACGGTCACGTGACCTAATCACCTCTCATTAGCTGCTGTTGTAGTATAGACTGTTGTGCGGTAAAAATTAGTTCGTTATTTAACATGGTGATATATCTTTATATGTTGGAAGAGAATTGTCAAATTTATATTTTCGTAACTGTTTGAATTAAATGTATTACGCAACAGAGTTGATTTATCTGAAATGCATGTTAATTCTTACACGAAGTAAAAAGGAGGTTCCTTTGCTCTCAAGAACGTGCACGATAGCACGTGATTTAGCGGTAGTGATGACATATTTGTTTATATGACTTATCACTGACATTGTTTTGAACTCGATTAGTCATATATCACCATTCGCAGGTGTATTGTGCCGACTGCGAGAGCTAAATTATTTTATTGATCGTTTATTGCGCGTGTAATTATTATATGTATACTGGCAGAGTCTACCGCCACTTTTTCGCTGAAGCATCGCAAAGGAAAACCTTTACAAAGCGGCGAAAAAAGAATTGTGTTGCATGTGTTTAATGCACTCACAGAGAAGAAGCCGTCATTGACAGTGGGAGAAGTCGAACAGCTGTGCTCTGAACTCACATGTGTTAGATGCGTAGGAACATCGCGACATGAAATTGAGACAACAGGAAAACTTACCACTCCAGGGGTGATATTGCTGTGTGGCGAAGACGTTCTTTAAGGACAATCAGACTGTACCGGGATACAAATCGCAAAATATACTACCTTGACGGGACTTGGGTGAATGAAGAACACATGACAAGTATGGCGTGACACGACTTTTAAGACTGTGAGACAAGCATTTTTGCAAGGTATGTGTGCTGGTTTTAAAAGCTCCCAGTGGAAAAGGCCGAAGGCCTTTCATTATAAACTTGTTTCAGTTTCATTGCTCATTAATTCAGTTTCAACTTGCTCAGTTTCATTATAAACTTCATTATTTTTGCATGCCTTCATATTCTTATTTGTATGATTTTATCTATCTTCCTGGCAATTATTATGACGTTTACTGCAGGTTTAAATGTAACGGGAAGGCACCACCTAGGACCTATGGCGCGAAAGCATTAGCCAATTAGGGCGAGGGGGAAGGTAGTTGCACGCCGAGTGATACATGTCAGCGGGGAAAGGTTATATGAAACAGAGATTAAGTGTTCATTACAAGAATTGATAAACAAAACTTAGCTCAAGAGTTTAATATGCCGAGAAGCAGGAAAGAGGCATGAAATTAAACACAAAGAGGTCCACATAGAAAACAAGAAAGACAGAAGAGACACAAGTTAAACTGTAAGAAAAAAAGAAGAAGGAGAAAAAAATTACTCCGATTAGTAGCAACAATTAGGATGGTACTCCCAAACTTTCCTGATTTGAAACGGCTCTCAGAAGACCATTATATACGAGGATGGGTCAAAAAGTAATGCCTCCTTTTTTTCCTTAAATAAGTAAGTCATGTGAAAACTTTGAAATTGGCGCAGTTCCTCAAACCTTCTTCTCCAATCCCCTGCAGTAGTAACTTCGTAGGTCAACAGGTGGCAGCACTGCATCCTCTTGCAAAATGGCTGACATCGACATTCGAAACACTATCCGCCGTCTGTTATCTATATGCGCCGAAACTTTTATGCCCGTTGCCACGACAATACGGAATGTCGGATAAGTGAGACACTACTGTATTAAGCATTTGTCTTCGCACTGGATACTGAATTTCAAAGCCATCAACATTTCACTATCCCTTCAGCATATCTCTTGAAAATAAATAAAATAAATAAACCCTGGCTTGACAGCCCTATGAGGGCCAAGGCCTACCAACCCGACTGCCGGCCTCACGCCCACTTACGCAAGGCAGAGGTAGGCGATACGGGGAAGAGATGTGGTTAGCTTCTCGGCATCCCCCGGCCGGAACTTTTGAGTTATTCCTCTTGAATCTACAACAAAATGGATACTCAAAGTAGTTATGCAGACGTTTATATGGATTATAAAACAATAGGTAACATAAGAATGATGTTTTGTGAGAATAGTTTGTATAGTTGTGAGTCATAGGAATATAACACAACAGATTATTTGTAACAAGAGCCATGGCTTGCAGTAAGGCCCATGCTTATATCTTTTATTATTGAGATTTTCAAGAAAATCAACTCAACTCAGACTAGCGTTTATACGAAACAATTTCTGAAAGCTTTTTATTTTCTGGAATTCGACTAAAACACAATATAGTTTAGATATTCTTTTGAAAAATGAATTTCTTGAAATTTCTGGGAATATCCTCAAAAGAAGTATTCATTCTGGATGACATTTGCATGAGCGATAGAGAGCAAGTTCTAGTATAAACTTTTTGTTCACAGAAAATGTAGTGCCCATTAAAGTACCCAATATTTGCCAGGTACATTTTTCTGTAGAGTGAATAACTTCAGAGATGTTGTTTATTATTGTTTTGAATTTTCCAAACATTTTCAATCACGAAGTCATTCTGTCTGTTCTCTTTGTCATGAAAAGAGAACGCAATTTCCAAGACATCACATAGCGAACTAGCTATAAAGGATATGCCTATCGTTTAAAGCCTGTTGTAAGTAAATGAGCAACAACATTTTTCTACAAATGTTTGTCTAGATTAACGTGGCATAAATACAGGAATACGCGAGAAAGCAATGGATTGCTACACTTCTATCTCTTGGCCACGCAAAGAGAAAGGGATTTCTAAGCCATCACATAGCGACTACCTCTTTAAAGATTGAAGTATTACTTAAAGATTAATGCATTCCCATATTCCCCTTGTAAGAATAGAAAAAGTCATGTAAGTGCCACATATCACATATCCTATTGCCATTACCAGGTTTATAGTCGGTATTGCATTCCACCCAAAAATTAGATTTCTAGATTTTAGTGGAAATACACGTTTTAACATTCCCGTTATCCGAAAAAGCATTTTGGAGAAATGACCTGTGCGTTTGTTAGTGAACAGCATAACTAAAAAACAAAGAATCGCTTCAATACTATCAAGTTGGTCATCTTTTAACGTTGAGGCACAAAGATTTTCAAGAAAGTTCTTTCCCCAGACTACTCTTTTCACCAAATGTTTTAAAGATTTTTTTTAATTGCTCTGTAAATTTTTATTAATAAGGTGCGGATTCCTATATGTCATGTATTGGGTCTTGAAGTCATATGTCACTTTTTTCAGATCTTCGGTGATATTTATCCTTATTTCCACGATAAAGTCATATTTTGGGGATTATTATAGTATAGTCAAGGGCCGATTAGAAGTGAATTAAACCAACATTAAGCTTGTACAAAGGTCACCGACGTCACTGCCCACTTGTTTCCTGAAGGTTCCTTTAGCAGGTAGCAAACGTCCGTACAGGTAGGAAATGTTGAATCTTACTCTTCCCTGTTTGTTTGGCTAGAGGTTTCCTCACTTTGCCACTTCCCCATCTCTTGTAGAGTCTGTTTAATTAACTCATGTGCACGTCGGCCGCTTCCTTTGACGAACCCTTATAATTGTTTTACAACCCCGGCCCTCCTTCTCGCAGATGGTCCTGGAAGGTTGCCATTTTTCTCGATACATCATGGGTAACGTACGAGGTTTCGTCTAAATAAATTATCCTATGTCCATTACTGCAAAAGTTCCTTAGTTTTGACATATATATCGCCAAGCTACAATTCTACTGGATTCCATAATAAACCTTATCATATTCAAAGTGCGGTATTTGAAACCCAGCTCCTTTAGTAGACCGCGCAAGGTGCAGTCCCATAGGGAAAATCACAAATTTCTTGCAAATGTGCAACCAATTCGTCTAAGGTGGGCGCTCTCTCTTTTGCATAGAATCTATAAATTTCTCGGCGAATTAAATCGCGTATGAAATTATCTACTTTAGAGATTTACTTTCACACTTGATCGGCGTCTTTGGTATTCCTTTCGTCACAATATTTCTTACTGTATTTCTGTGAGTACCCAGAAATTATCATCAGGTTCATTGCATGACCCCTTACCAACATTATTTGTCAGCAAATATTTATATGTGTTCAAAACAAGCGCTTGAATTTGCTTGGAAACAGTTCCCGTTAAAACTGTTTTTAAGGCTTTTCCAGTAATATAACTCCGCCCAGTTATTCACACTATTGCCATCACTTTGATTATTTTCACTTGACTGAAAGTGATCTACAACTTCATTTGCAGTTACCACAGCATTTCCCTCCCACGGTCTCCACATCGTGACACACGACGAATTTCTGCACGTAATGAAACAGATCAACTGAAAGTTGGAACTTTGGCAACTGAGACTCCACGTGGAGTAAACATACGGCAGTCATTTCCAGAATATCAGGGTTGCTATTGGTCCTCAACGACAGTGTTCCATTTCTGAAGTGTGGAGATAGATTTATAACGGTAATTAGTGGGCGGTAGGGTCAGTTTCCTTTAAGTCCGAACTGCACACGCGTTGGCTAGACAGACTTTAAGCGATACAGTTGACAGTTCAACGAAAAATAACACCACCAGGTATTTCTCAAGTTTTAGCCCCAGTAATATGAACTAGGAAGTTAAAGGTGGTTTTGCATATGTAACAAATAAACATGCTTTCTCGTAATCTCTTTTCTGTTTCCGCTAAATTTCTAATGGACTTAATGTGAAAAGATATATCGACCTGCAGATCAGCAATTCGTTTAAGACAATTCATTTCATAAGTCACATTAAAGTAAGAAAGGCCTTTAGTAAGAAAGGCCCAACACAGTGCTAGAAGAACATAAATAGAAAATTTATAAGAAGTACCTCGAAATGTTTAGGAATGCACAATGAAGACCCCTTCATCCCGGATAACTTTGTATGACTGGTAAATCGAGGGTGATAGACCAAATCTTATTACATAACATATAAATGTGGTTAAAATGCACACCTGTATGTCAAATAAATTTGTTTGAGCCAACCATTTGGAAGATATTTCTTGTTACTTTGTACAATCATTATACTTCTCTCAAATAGGGATTCGATATTCTCTTGTTTCCTTAAAGATAGTAAAGGTATTGCATTCCACGGAAAATTTTGATCCCGAGGTTTCGGCTGCGAGACAGGTTTTGTGGTTCGAAATAAGGTTTCAGAAATGATTCTCTAAAATGTAATAACAAAACATACTGACATAAATTATGTGTTTGAATTTTTATTTAGTAAGAGATGGCGAATCCCTGGCAGTTTACAAATTGTGCGAAGTTAATTCAGAACGTAGAACGTCTCTCAACTACATTCAGAGAAAATTAAGATAAACATTTCATTTGTCACGAAGATACCTTAAATATATGCTGAAATATGATCTGAATCTTTCCTGGCTGCGTATATGTTCTACACGTTCTGGGGCTTCGAGCCAGGTAAGAAGATGTTATGACATCGACGTTTCGGGAGTGGGTCGCCTGCGGTGCCGTATGTAGTAAAAGCGGGCGTTAAACACTACACACATCACGTTTCGGGAGTAAGCGATCCGAAACGTCGATGTCACAATATCTTCTTACCTGGCTCGAAGCCCGAGAACGTCTAGAACATATACGCCGCCAGGAAAGATTCAGCTCATATTTTACTATCCTTTACGGGAAGGAGACCTACCAGGATTTTTTTTCTACTTAACGATCCGGGGGTGTACCGCATTCCATGTGAATGTGG
The DNA here is from genome assembly GCA_030765055.1 of Mantis religiosa. Classification (NCBI taxonomy): domain Eukaryota; kingdom Metazoa; phylum Arthropoda; class Insecta; order Mantodea; family Mantidae; genus Mantis; species Mantis religiosa. The sequence goes on along the minus strand of CM060948.1, from coordinate 282,693,241 downwards.
AGTACCGTACATCGGACAAACCGGCAGGACCATAGCTACCAGAATTAAAGAACATGATAAAAGCACCAGACTGTTGCAACCTGAAAAGTCTGGGCTGGTGGAACATTGTTTCCAGCAAGACCATAGGGCCAGCCTCGGTCTCACCACAATTGTGGCAAAATGCAGTGGATACTAGGAGCGCAGAGTTAAGGAGGCGTTGGCTATCTCGGCAGAGAGAATCACTCTTAACCGAGATGCCGGGCTGGAATCCTGCATTAAAACTTGAAAAAGAGAAACTCAGAAACACAGGAGCATCAGTAGAAGCCAAATGCGCTGTCTTACGCAATGACACGCAAGCTCGCGCATATTACTATATCTTTTATACCGCACGGGTAAATCCGCACAGCGGATAGGTACCGTGGCGTGTAACACTCCGCCCGGGAGAACCCGGGTGACCTGCACCTGCTCTTGGCCTGTGTGACCTAAACACGACCCCAACCTAAATGTTCCCCAACTACCCGACCTCTCGCTCCTGGCCTCGCCACACTGGACGCAACCTGCAAGCAAGCCGTTTCTAGCGTGGCGGCATCGGGTACTGACTTCCTTCCTGGACGCTCACGCCACCGCCAGGAGCACTAGCAGAGGTCGAATCAGGTCCATCACGTTACAAAGACATTAAAGCTTAGTGGAAAAGACTAAATTCTATAAGACCGCACAGGTAAATCCACTCAGCGGATAGGTACCGTGGCGCTCAGTCCACCGTCTGGGAGCACCCGGATGACTTGTTCTTGCTCATGGCTCAACAAAGGCGCTTGCCATCGTACAAACTACCAAGAGACGTCTTGGGGCCCCTTGGTTAACCCAAGAGAAACCCCAGATGTCTCTATGATCCATATTTACGCCTGATGGCTGAAGCGATATGCAACCCATAATCAAAACGGAGCAAAAACATTAAATCGTATCTCTTAAAACGGGGGAATGCCATAAAGGAGCTGCCTTCTGAGATTATTCAAGGCCATCCCAACCCAAATTTCCCTAAACTTCAAAACCTACCCCCTAGCAGAACATACCATCACACTACTCATTTCGCAGGAAAAGTCGCAAAGCGGCTAGGTACTGCGGTATAAAGACACCCGGACAGGGAGAAGCCCAGCTCGACTAGGACTACCTCTGGACCTAAAGTCATTCAGCATCCTGAAGATGGGAGAGATGCACGCTCCCGAAACGTCGAGGTCACAACATTTTCTTACCTGGCTCGAAGCCCGAGAACGTCTAGAACATAAATATATGCTATTTCAATTAAAATCGGTAGAGTGTCTTTGAAGTAGTGAACTTTTTTTTTTAAATCATTCCAATTATCGGGCTTATAAATATTTTGTAGTATTGTCAAAGTCTCTGAGGGATATTTGTTTATCAAAATACACCACTGCGCTACTCTAATGCCAACATTATGAATACGATAAAGCAAGATCGACAAAGAGCAAATAAATCGTCCGATATGACTTAATGTTGGAGGATATAAATTAAAAAAAGGTATAAAAGAAGCAAATAATGATTGACCGACAGCGACAACATCCACCATTATTATGAAACTTTAAATGGGACGTAGTAAGCAGCACAACCAGTTAATAAAATATCCTTTAATTTTATAAACATTAAAGCGAAAATAAACAATTTCGGTAAACTTTTTAATCTATAGTTATATATAACTGGACAGTCAGTATGCATGATGTGAAAAGCTTACCTCAAATTTATTCAACAGTTGGTGGCGATCAGCGTCACAGGGGCAACTTGAATATTGCTGATTGTTGAAATGATGTTGTGTTTTGTACTAACTTGACTTTCCCTACTCTTAAATCTATACTTACAAGTGTTTATTCCACTTTGTCATTCATTTTAATCCAGATAGACGCTATATAATTGCTAAATACGAGGGCTGTTCAATAAAGAATGATCACAATTCTTTTTGACAACGTATCTTTACTCATCCTCATAATTTTGATGGTCCTTCTCAAAATAGTCTCCCCTGAATGCGATGCACTTGTCCCAGCGTTTCTGCCAGTCTTCAAAGACATGCTGGAAACCACTTATTGAGATATCTTTAAAAATCGCCTCCGCAGCCTTCACCACTGCTTCTGACGATGGATAATGCCTCCCACAAAGGCATTTCTTCAAGTTAGGGAATAGAAAAAAACGTCACATGGGTCTAAATCCGAACTATAGGGAGGGTGAGGGATGCACTTCACGTTGATTTTTGCAAGATTTTCAGCAACAACATTGACAATATGCAGCCGCGCATTATCGTGGTGCAGCATCCAGTCTGCTTCATGGAAATGTGGTCTTTTGCGCCTGATATGGACTTGCAATGTTTACAGGACATCCCTGTAGCATTGTCCAGTTACTGATGCGTGTGCAGGTACAACGTGCTGAAAAACCATTCCATGAATATCGAAGAATGAGATGACCATAACTTTCCCAGCAGAAGCAACCAATTTTGCTTTTTGGAGATGGTGATGAAGGAGATTTCCACACTGAGCTTTGCTGTTTACTCTCAGGATCAAAATGATGTAGCCAAGTTCCATCAGCAGTGATTACGTTTAAAAGAAGCTCCGGATCTTCCTTTAACATCAACTTTAACTTCATGTTACCTCCATTGCAGCGGTAGGCGATACTGAACATGTCTGAACTTGCCTGGTTCTCACAGGCGGGAACCAGGAGCATCAACAATGAAACTACTATGGCGTGTTTGATTCACATTAAGCTAACAGAATATAATAAGATTGAATTTATTGCGAAAAATTACTACCGTAAAAAATTATGACCATTCTTTATTGAACAGCCCTCGTATTTTATAGGTGTAAGGAGAGTATGAAAGTACACGCGTGGGCGCATACATTGACTTTATTCTGAAAATACCTTATTTAGATTAAGGAATTCAAATCGCGTTTTTCCACTGATATGTTTGTATCGAGTTTTTGTGTGGAATGCAATACTTCACCTACTTACTATAAGTACGTAGCCGAGAAAGCAAAAGGAATGAACTGTGACTTTCATTTGAGAAAAGTATAAGTATTGCAAAACTCAAGTAAATAACATCGTGTGTCTCCGACATGATGCACCAAATATTAAAAAATCAAAATGAATTGTATTCCATATAATGAGTCTGTTAACGTGCTCGTATGGTTTTTTTTAACGCTTTTTGTCCTCTCTTACAATTTACCGGATACCTATATATTTTATGTCATGAAAATAAATTAAATTTCTTAAAATCTCCTGAATACATAAAATTCCCCGCTCACACATCGTTGCTTATGCGCGAATTTTTGGCCAAAAACAAGACACTTATGATGCCGCAGCCACCGTACTGCCTAGGCCTGGCCCCATTGTGACTTTTTTGTTATTGCCACAACTGAGGAGGCCTATGAAAGGACGACGCTATGCCACTAACGAGGAGATAAAGCATTGTAGGAGGAGCTGAACCAGATCACAAAAAAAAAAGAAAAAAAAAAAGATGTCTTAAAGAGCTTCGAGGGTTGGAAAAAAGTATTGGCACAATTGTATAATATCTGGTGGGGATTACTTCGAAAGAGACAAAATAGATATATCGGAATAAATATAATAGATACTTTCTGAAAATAAAACCTACAAAATTCGCGATACTTAAGGAACAGACCTCGTATTAATCTGTGCCTCGTATATTGTTGCAAACCAGGATTGTAAGGAGGGTGAAGGACTTACAAACCTAATTGACTACTGTGGTGTAGCTACTGAAAGGATAAGGGAGCAGATGGTAGAGCTAAACAGGTCAAAGGTTAGGGACATGATTGTGGTTAAATTAAAGTGATGGGTTCTCCATAACATTGACAAATATATTTTTAATATTGGGGAAGTCAAACCAAACAAAGCTCTCCTTTATCTTGAAGAGATAAAGGGTGCAATCAGGACAAACATTGAATCAATTAATACATAACAAATAAATATTACCTTTTATGTAAATTAGCGTAGAGTTCTGAACAAGAGGTGGCTGGTTCACTTTGATGAGTTGAGTTTTGTAGAAGTATTAACAAGTTCTATGACGAGACTAAAGTAGCAGCATCCATTGATCTGACTAACCAACTGACTGACTAACTGATGACTGAATAACTATGATCTGACTAACCCTTCCTTACTGGCTGTAATCGTGTAAATAGAACTGACTTTCAAAATGTCTGCTATCATACGACTCAGCGGTTTCTCACAGAGAGTTTACATCCTATGGTGCAATCTTGAGCAACACAAGAATGACTCTTCTGAATTTTTCTGTCGATTTAACAAAACACATATGAGCTGGCAGGTCAATACCACTGCTTATTCTGATCACTGAGTCATCCAACCTGTCTCAACTTGTTAATTCCTGCTAAAGCCTGGAACTTACCACGAAATGAAATGTGAACCTCCAATAATTAAAATATTTCCCAAATCTTGTTCAGACCTTATACGCAACAATATTACATTTGCCATGAAAAGAAATTAAATTTCGTAAATCTCCGGAATATATAAAATCAATAAAATTGGAATAGAAAAGACAAAAGGATAATTAACTTATGCAAGCGTAAAACACGAGTTCCCTAAGGGAGATGAACGAATATGTGTTTGTGAAGAATTTGCTCAGAAAGCCAAGTGAATTAATACAAAGGACCAATTGGGCAATGAAAGTCGTGTGATTCCAGATTGCAGCTCAAAAGTAATCAGCAATTGGTATACGCAGATGTGTTTCTAAAACATAAGAGGTCCTTTATAATTATCCTGTGTACTTTTCTCTCAAATACTAACTGCAGCAAAATAAAGCAGTGTTATGGTTATTTAATATTTATTATTCAGATTAGCTAACAACTTGGCACCGACTAAAAATTTTTACAAAACATTTAAATTTAAACCTAACTCAGATAATCTATCATTTCAGTCTAAATGGCCTTCAATAAAGTTTATGTAGTTTGTATTTGCAGCAAGAGTTCATGGAAACCACCACAGCCATTCCAAAATGAAGATCAATAAAAACAGTTTATAATTTTCATTTAATTCAGTATCTTATACTAATTTACATTAACACCGCTCGTAGCTCACTGACTAGCAACTCAGTTCAACACACGCTACATATTTACTGTATCTAACAATAATGGTATATCACAATTTTAACTGTTGTACAAGTTAATCAACACTTCACACCTGCAATTGTATTCACAATCACAAATCACAGGTTTATCCTCCTGCGTCCATTCTCTTTAGTTGCTGCTATGTCTAAAATTCTAATTTTAAGGACGTGGGAATATCAAAATCAACTTATTTTTCTACGGCATGAATACTAGAAAACGAAGGTATTACAATCCATCACAAAAAATGATACCGAAAGTGCGATGGAAATACACGTTTTGAAGACTTTTGAATCGTCTGTGTGTTTCTGTATGTGCGTGTGTATTAGAATGTAACTCAATAGCGATAACACCTCTAAATTACAAACGTGGTACAAAATTTATAATACGGTCATGACAAATAAAGTGTTAGGTATATTGATTTTTTGGGAATAACCTATGAGGTTCTCTTATTTGGTAGGAAAGTGATAAACTTCAAGAAATCGACTAAAACGTCCTACACAAAGGGTGTGTAGCTCATTGAAACGCATAACTTATTTCAAATTATCCTTTAGGTGGCATTTGTTTCTTTTTCTTCCGATATATGCATTGTTATTGGTTTGAAGTTTTCAACATTTTTGTAACAATGTTATGGAATCTTTAGGCTAACATATAGTGTTCTTATTTTTAACATATGAGCATCGATTCGAGTTTCTCTGTTCCCGCGTGCCTACAATAAACGTGTAATGTCTCTGTTATTGCTAAGATTTATTAGACTGGCATGAAGTACACCAGTAAAACACATGCTTTCGTAAAAGTGTTGTATAGAAGTTGGTGATTGTGTGCGTAATTAAGCCACGTGAATGGAACAACGTATTTTTTTCAGGTGTGGATATAAAACAGTCAGTAAGATGTAAATTTTGTCAGTTCTTATGATTGATTAAGTCGTTTATTTTCTGCTTCATTTCTTTTGCCTCCTCCGTTTACAAAAACGTACAAGTACTGAAACTCGAGGGGTCTCTGAAATTCTCCACATTTTTTTTATACATTTTGCGTGCTATACGACCTTTTAACTAATGAGATGACCATTGGGAAAATTTATTTACATTTACAGTCCTCTAAGCCAAAAATATTTCGGATAATATGGGGAGTTAAAATATTTGTTCCACCACCAGATTGCCTTTTGTCACCATACTTGTATAAATGGGAAGCCTAATTCATTACTGTTCCCTGTTATACAAATGAAGGCGAACCTAAAGTTCTGTTCAGATGCAATATTATCTAGATACGAGGAAGTAATTTCCATCTGTGAAAGTAACACATGACATCCGTACTTCATGCATTCAAAGGTAAGCAAGAAATCACTGGTCATCACTGATGTGATGGTAATGCTGGTCTTAGTTCATCACTGTTTGCTGTGCTACAGAGAAAAAGCGACGTATGTCATGTAGGCAGATTCAGTCTGGGTTTTAGGGCACCAGTATATATGTTTTAAGACTTTGTTTGTTAACCCTATACCATATGCTGTTGCCATTTGAATACGTTAAGCTTTAATTAATTAACTAATTAATTAACTAATTCATTTATTTATTTGCATGTATCCTTATTGTTTCAAATTGGAACCACGATGTATTTAGCTTACTTTGAAAAGAGCTACAGACCCATCAGTTTGCTTTCAACACTGAGTAAACTGATGCAAAAACTTATTCTAAGTCGACTAAGGACTATCCTGAATCGACACAGTATTGTCAGAGCGTAGCAATTCGGCTTTCGCCCTCAGCATTCCACTCAACACCAACTACTTCGTCTGGTCGATGAAGTTTACACAGCCTTTAACAGGAAGCAGTTCGTTTCAGCACTATTCCTAGATATCACCAGAGCATTCGACAGCGTTTGGCACGAAGGCTTACTCTCCCGTCTCATCACCTACCAAACCCCTTCCTACTTAATACATCTCATTCACTCCTACCTCACTGGCAGAACCTTCGATGTCTCGCACGACGGAATCTTATCCTCATCTCATCCCATTAGAGCTGGCGTTCCCCAAGGTAGTGTCCTGGTACCCGCTCTCTTCCTTCTACACATCAACAACCCTACCATCCCTGCCACGCTGCTCGCTGTATCTCTTTGCTGACGATACAGCTCTCACCTCCACCTCATCAGAGCTCAACCTGTGTGCTCTCAGGATTCAACAATATGCTGACCTCCTCACCACCTGGTTCGAACTTTGGCGCCTACGCGTCCACCCACAGATGAGCCAGGCCATCACCTTCTATCGAAGAGGAATAGCGGATCTTCCACCAATTCGCCTAGCTGGTGAGGACATCCATTGGAAAACTTACGTTAAGTATCTTGGTGTTCTATTCGACATCAAATTGACGTTCAGAGACCACATTACATATGTGGCTAATAAAGTTAGCAAAAGGATGGGCATGCTCTGCCCTCTCTCTAACCGACGATCGGTGATGTCTCTGCCTACAAAACTGCTCTTGTATAAGCAATTACTCCGGCCAGCCATCACATACGCCAGTGAAATATGGGGAGTATCAGCCAAGTCTCACCTACACCGCCTTGAAATTCTACAATCCCGATTCCTCTGCATTGCCACAGACTCCCCTTGGTACATCCACAATCCAGTTATCCGACGTGACCTACGTATGCCCACAATAACAAACTACATACATACCCTTTCACCTTCCTTCTATCAAAACCTCTCGCACAACTTCAACTCCCTCATCCGCGATCTAGGTGAGTACGACATCGATTCTGGACAGCGCTACAAACGCCCGAGACTGCTTCTAGGCACATAAAATAACACATCAGATGGCTTATATATAGCCCCAACCCCATCTTCTGCCGTATATTATCCTTCCTTACAAAAACTCCACTGCCAGTAGAGGGCCTAGCCCTGATCTGGCTTGAGACCGAATATCTGACATTCAGATCTTCAATGTCCAGTCGTGTGTGCTGCTGGCGAGTGCCGAGGCTTAAAGGAATGTGAGCGGGCTATGGTCTGACATTCAGATCTTTAATGTCCAGTCGCGCGCGCTTGTTTGTGTGTGTGTGTGCGTGTGTGTGTGTGTGTTACTTTGAAGTGTTACTGAGCTTGGAGTTCATTATTTACCTCACAGATGGCAGTAGAGTCATTTTTAGAAAGAAATACAACGCACAGCGCATTTGCGAATTTACCAACAATAGTGTATTATATGTCGTCATATACATGACAGCAGACACTTCTTCTAACCCTTTAGAACAATATTATAGTGCTATGTATGTCAAATGCTAATAAAATACAGTGCCAAGAAAGCTTATTTTCTATAAATAACTTTGTTTTCATGAAAGCATTTGTTGACGTCTAGCAGCATCATGCATTCATTTCGAGCCTGATGGTGCACCTGTTTAGACAGCTTTTCACTCTAAACTCTTGAATTTTGGGCGGTTTCTATGATTGGATGTGAAACCCAAATTATGGATTCAATAAATTAAGAATAATAATAAAGAAGATATGAATATTTGATATATTCGTTAAATGTGAAACAGGATGTTGGTTTAGCAGTTCACTATTAGGGAACTCAGCTCCGCGGGCGGTCCAGATGGTTGGTATTTGTGAAAGAGGTGAGCAACCATCTTCTTGGGGGTACAGGATCGAAGCCTCCCGTACCCAAGTAAGCTTAGCAGGTAACAACCCCCAAGCCTCCCGCGAAACCGGTGTAATTAGCCAGTAGGTGGGATGGATTGATTATGCTTAATTTTTCCTTGATTTCTTTCAGTGTACGGCAAATTGTCCTGCGCCGTGGCATAGTGCACTAAGGCGTCATGCTTTGGTTACCTGCCACGGAATGCGGCCCGGGATCGATCACATCCTTGGGAGGTGCGGCTTTTAAGTCCCGAATATAGGACCGATGCCCACTCAGCATCATTTGGAAAGTAAGGAGCTGTAATAGGTAGTGAATCCTGGTTACGTAAGCCAACTTTCCGGCTGGGTGGTGCCGGACCACATCTCTCCGTATCGGTTGGATGATCGCCCCTGGGTATCTGGGCGTGAGGCCGGCGGTTGTGTTGGCAGGCCTTGGCCCACTAGGGCTGTTACGCCATTGGTTAGTACGGCAAATTAGTTCACAATTAACATGTTTTCTGATGAGACTGAAATTAGGATGAGTAGGACAGGAAGGAAAATTCTACTTCGGAACTGTTACACTTTCAGATTCCAGAAGTGGAGTTAGTGCGATGGACGTGCAATGTTAAAATTTGCAAAGGTTTTATTAAAACCTTTTCCACTGAAGAAATAGATGTCCTGGATATTCAAGGGTCCCATAACCACGCGGCACCACCTAGTGACAAAATTCAGAGACAGAAAGTATTTTGTGATTTCAAGAGAAAAGCTATAGAAAATATATGTGAAAGGCCATCAAAACTAATATACCAGCAACAGAAGTAAGTACTGGAGTTATCCACAATTTACGTTAAGTCCATATACAAAGCTAGATGAAAACTTCTGCTAAAATCCCCACAAGTATAGAAGAGGTTCGTGATGTTCTGAACACATTAAATGTGAAAGTTATAGATGGAGCCGAGTTGTTGCCACACAACGATGATGCAGAGAACGTTGTAATACTTTGTGAATCGGAAAACCTCAGAGAACTCAGTCAGTGTGACAATATTGATGGAACTTTCAAGTATTCCACAAGGTTTTTTTTGACAACTATTAACAATCCATGGGCTCGTTAATGGGCATTACATTGCAATGGTATTTTTTTTGTTGAATGACAAGAAGACTTTATCATATCAGCAGGTATTTTCAACAGTTGTTTATAAATATAATAAGATAGGTCAGAAATGCTCTCCATCAACAATGTTTTCTGACTTTGAAGAAAGCACCTAGAATGCTGGAAGAGAAGTGTGAGCCAATGTTAATATCCAAGGATTTAAATTTTATCTAACACAAAGATGGTGGTGAAAGATAAAAAACTTAGGAGTCGAACATGACTGCTGTTCCAGAAAGAAATCTGAAGATTTCTGAACTACATATTTGGTATGACAATGCTGGATCCTGATATGGTTGGTGACTGCTTTGCTGAAGACCTCATGCCAGTGATGTCTGTCTTGGAAAAACTACAGATGTTTGACGACTATTTAGTGGAAACTTACATAGACGAAAATGCACTCTCTCCTTCCATGTGGGCAGAACTAAGTTGCAATAGATAGAACTACCAACGCTTGCGAAAGTTTCCACAACATATACTACAAGCCCTGTTACTCCTGCAGCCCATATCTGTATTGATTTCTTGAAGTACTGAAATAAATTCAGCTAGAAACTAAAATTGCAATTAATTCCTCAACAAATAAAAAAGGAAGGGTCTTAATCCTCACTTGAAATTCATGATGCAGCAAGTAGAAAATTTAAAAGCCAGAAAAATTTCAACAATGGGATATGTGAAGTCGATTTCTTATACAAACAAATCTGCAAATACATGGAAATAAAATCTAAAAGGAAAAATAGCGCTTAATTTAAAAAAAAAAATACATATTACTGTATGATATAGGTTTAGAATGTCAAAATAACGAAGCATCTAAATGCGTGTCCATTTTCAGTAAATTACAGAAAAAAAGAAATAATGACGAAGATGATAAATTTGGAATATTTTGGGGTGCGAGCTAGTTGCCTCCTCTTGGTACACCCCGGGTAACGCTAAACGAACTATGACAACAACCACTCATTCAAATGTAAGCATTAGAGGTTCATTTTCTTTTGGTATTAGAGTCGTTTTTGTAATTAATCATAAACGCAAAAATGCAACAACTTCTACTAGAAGTATGTACCTAATGTTTCACCAAACATTATGAACACTAAACTGGAATTGTTACCCGTTTCGAGCGGGAGACTTTGTACCTAGTAATTAAGGACTGGAACTGGGAGGCTTCAGTCCCGCATCCCTTAGTAGCTGGTCGCCGAACCAAAACAAAAGTAATAAGAGTACAAATGTTTAGGGTATTTGTGGTGTAACAATAACACATATTCTTGAGAGGAATCTGAGACACAGCCAGGCTGGTCGTGGAGCAAGTAAGCTATCCGGTACACAACCAAAATATTGGACACAGTAATGACTTACAAGGCGCATGTAAATATTTGTACACTTATCAAAAAGCTCCCTGCTACTCTACCTAAAAGCGAATAATAGTCTAACTTTAGCCTGCAATTTATTGTGTAAACCTAAAGGTTGTTTAAAATGTAAACAGAAATTGAGAAAATACTTACTCACGCATATTATTTACAACATGGAGAACTAATATTGTTTCTTTATCCACTAGCGTTAATCTTGCTCTAATGTAATTTGTGTTTACATATAGAAAAACCAAAACCAAAAATAAATAAAAACGGGAAATTGCAAGTGTCAGATGAGTTTGTGATGTAACTATAAACATTAGGCTGGTTCATACTAATCGAAGGAAGAAGATGCAGCACAATAAAATACAATATGTACAAATCAATGACTATCTGAGGCAGAATTATGACGTAGACGTCCATGCATCTGCTGAAATTTGCTTTTACTGTTTAGACAACTTCATCAGTGATTTTAAAACTTTATACAGTATACATTAAAAAGTTCCAATTTCGAAGGTACGTATACAATTTGAAGCTGAGTAATGTTGACTTATATAGCAAGGTGTAGACATTTGTTCACATAGCAACGAGGTTGAATGTTAATAGACATAGTATCGTAAAACAAAACTCAAAGCTGTTAGAAGGTTTCATATAAATCTTACTTATAATTATTACCTCTGTTTAATGGTGCAAAAATTTTGAAATTTAGCAAAATAATTACCAAAATACTGTGTGTTCCTTGAAGTTGAGATAGTGCTGCCATCTCTTAGCACCTGGGGTGGACGGCTGCAGGAAACTTGAAACTGGACGAGCCTCCAAGGTGTGTTATTGTTGTTGGAATGCTCTTTGGTAGACAAAGTACAGTTTTAAAATGAATAGAATGGATTATTTACTGAAATGTCACTTTCATTCATTAAAGGTAAAAGAAAAACTTAAAATTAAAGGACTAAGTCCATATCAACCAATTAATTTTACATTCACGTAACAAGAAGACAAAAAAAAAACAGAGAAGTTGTGTAACAGTGCTTTAGTAAAAAATTGTGCTTTACAGTATTTTGAATCAGCTGTGCCTGAAATTCGCGAGAACAACAGAAGATACCAGGTTGATGATAACTTTACTCCTCCCTCAGGAAAGCCACAGATTTACCGTTCTGAAGCGAACTTGAATTCAGATGCCAAACAGGTGCGTGACAAAGGGTCGACCAAATGAAAGGACGATTCCAACAGTCTCATATATTCAATACTTTTGGAATTACTGACCCAAAGAAATTTATTACGTTCTGAGAAAATTCCTCTGCTGACTTTGAGAGAAAATTTCCATCAAATTATGAGTACAATACCTTGATCTCCTACGAAAAGATAAATAATGAATTACCAGCGATTTATAATAATGATACATTCCAAGATATCCCGTCAGTTAGTGAACTCTTTACTTTTTTCATACAACACTCCTTTGATGAAGCGTCTATTGAAGTACACAAAGAGCTGCAAATTACACTTACAACTCCAATTCCAACTAAGGAGGCAGATAGAAGTTTAAGTACATTGAAAGGAATTAATCTTTCCTTAGGAACACTATGGGCCGAGATAGGTTTAATTCATTGGCTGTTTGTTCCATTCATTTACAAAGAGAAAATTGGTGAAATACTAACTTCAAAAACAGTGAAAGAAATATTTGCCGTCCAGAAGAATAGACATGCTCAGTCTTTTTTTTTTTAATTTACTTCCTCCAACGTTAAGTCATATCGGACGATGAATACAGTTGGTGAAATGGGGCTCAAATGAGACCAGGGTCCATGGAGCTTGGAGTTACCCGACATTCGCCTTCAAAGATAAGGAAAGCCCTCGGAAAAACATTATCCAGGTAACTCACCCTGACCGAGATTCGAACTCGGGACCTCTTGCGCATGAGACAGATACGCTACCATCTATGCTACCGAGGCGGGCTGCTCAGGTCTTGTACAAGTAATACTGCTACTTGGTGAGTTCAATTTTATCTTTTATTATTAGTTACTTGACGTTTAAAAATGTATAGTGTTTTGACCCATTTCTGTTTTTGGCAATGCAAATAAAGGTGACCTGTTTTAAAAGGTATAAACTCACTTTACTTTCATTACAAGTGTATTCACATCTGGCTCCACCAAGCAAAATGCTCATGAGCCGCCACTGTATACACATTTGGCGTTTAACAGGCCCAACACTTTTAACTTCATGGTGCTAAGTTTCACCAGTATGGGCCCATTGTTCAAATATGCATTTTCCCTAATCGAAATTAGTCAATTATTTCATAACTTTGGAGCTGCATAGTCTAATAAATAATTGCCTCTCCCTTTTTTTCGCGCTTCTTCTTCTATAACTCCCCTAGTTGTACCACTATCACGGTGTTAGGGGATTCTTGTTCCTCTATCCTATTTAAGATCGGGTCTGAGGAACCGAAGCCTTGGATCCGATAGAGAATCAGGATAGGTGATCAGCCCAATGTGTGGTGCGAAAGTGAACAAGTGAATGATATATATGAGGGCAAGACGAATGATAGGATGACAGAGCAATTACTAGAATGCTGACGGGGGGAACCGGATAACCCGGAGAAAAGCCGTACCAGCGCCATGTTGTCCACCACAAATATCACTTTGCGGTCGCCAGGGATCGAACCCGGGCCACCTTATCTTTTTGGCAATTTTACGCCCTGCAACGTTAAGTCATATCGGACGTTAAATGGAATGGATGAAATGATGCTCAAATGAGCCCAGGGTCCATAGAGCTTAAAGATACCCGACATTCGTCTTTCAGGATAATGGAAAACCCCGGAAAAACCTTATCCAGGTAACTCACCCCGACCGAGATTCGAACTAGGGCCACCTTGGTGAGAGCCTAGTGGTCTAACTGCTCAGTCATGGCGCCGCCGAATCAGTCTTGAAATTTGCATAATTACTTCTTCTTTGTTTTCTCTAATATAATGCCTATGCTTTCTACCAATTTATTTTTCAACTAACATACTTCCTAAATATTTAATACATCTTGTCCTTCTAATATTATGGATTGCTAATTTTTTGTTGGTTCTCTTTTTAAAATACCTTTAAGCAATATATGAGGATTTTCTAGCCAAATTTTTCAATTTTGAACTTTCATACCCATCATTCAATAGTTCGATTAACTTGCTTCCTTTGTATTCAATTTATCGTCTATTTTGTCCTTCTCTCCAAACTATTACATCATCCGCACATGTAATTGTATTCAGTTATTTCTCTATTCTTCTCTGTCTCTTATATAAGGGTTTATATTACAATGTCTCAAAAAAGTGGGCCTAAGGGCTGGCCTTTGATGACAGCCCTTAAATGCGTTCTCTTTCCCTATATTATTTACTCCTTGTATAAGAATTCTGTCTATTTGTATAATAGTCATGAAAATTGTATAAATGGTCTTGGATAACTTTACTTCTTATGCTTTATAAAAAGTGTGTCACCATAAATTATCAAATGCACCGGAGATATCTATAAAAATTCCAATTATATATTTTTTCTCTATCTTTTTAACTCGTCAAAACTTCGTTCACCACATCCTGCGTCGAAACTTCTTCCCTAAAAGCAAATTATTTTTTATTCATACCGATGGTTTTTATAAATTGTTGTGTTCTTTTATAACTGAATTGTTCAAAACATTTGCCCATTGTGTTCAGTAAGCAAACTGGTGTATATGATTTTGGATTTTAAGATCTTATATCGTTCCTAAGTATTAATCAATAAAGAGGATAAATATGATGATGATAACCATGTGAAAATTCATACAAATAGCAACAATAATCTCAAAAATGGTTATATCCTCGTTAAAAACGTGCATTTGACATAAATTGTGTGTTCTAACGAAATGTAGATATTTTTGTGTATTAAGATTTTGTCTCTTACAGTTTACCAGTTTTAGAAATCACGCAAGTTAAAGACAACTTCTGAGAGCATCACCATAAAGCTCTGGATGCACATTTAATTAGAAAAAATTATCTCAAAATCATGATATTTGAATTCAACACGTTTAATCCACATTTGAGAAATTAAAATGTCTCGAAAAATTTTCCAGAAGCGTTGCCCAAGTGTCATACTATAAGTATCCAGTAGAAAGAGTAAAAATAGAATAAAAATGAATGTAGATTACCTTCTATTGACCTTAATTAAAGATAAAATAAATGAAAATTGAAAGGACAATATTTGGATCCCTCTTACATTCAAAACGTGTCTAAATAAATATTTAAAATGTTACACTTACTTTATGCCAAAAATGTACTCCTCAAGCTAGAGAGTATGATCAGAAGGGAAAATAAAATATACATGCAGAAACGTCTATCTACATGGATGGTATTTTCCTAAATATCTAAATCCAATAGTAAGATTAATCTTTATCTTCCAGTGAGTCCTCCAGAGTAAATTGGCAAGACGCATATCGACTTATTTTCAGTGCAATTTCTCTTATGACATCCGACAAGCATAGCGAAAATGCTTTCCATCTTGGATTTCCAGGAATACACACCTCTTGACACTACCTAACAGAATGAACTGAAAAACAAATGAGACAGCCACTTAACGGAAGAGAGAGAGAGAGGGAGAGAGAGAGAGAGAGAGAGAGAGAGAGAGAGAGAGAGAGAGAGAGAGAGAGAGAGCTCTAAATCCTTTTCTGTAGCGAAGTCATAAAATACCTACGAGTGTAATGTTAACGGATATCCATTAGTGTTGACGGTTAGGTTGTTTGAAAATAATACTTCTCCAACGTTAAGTCATATCGGACGATGAATGAATTGGGTGAAATGATGCTCAAATGAGTCCGGGGTCCATGGAGCTTAGAGCTACCTGACATTCGCCTATTAGGATAAGGGTAAACCCCGGAAAAAGCCTTATCCAGGTAACTCACCCTGACCGAGATTCGAACTCAGGACCTCATGAACGTGAGGCAATATCTGAAGAGTACTAAGCTATTAAAATGCTGCTCAAGTGATTTGAATATACCCATAGTCACCTTTGTAATTGCTGGTTCTTGTTGGGAATATTCCCAAGGAGATTAAAATTAGAATAGTTACGCAATTGTTTAAAAAGGATGATAGACAACTACCTTCTAAATACAGACTTGAAAAAGCAATATTTAATCATATTGTGAAACAAGTTGATGAAAATAGCATTCTAAAGTCAGTCCAATTTGATTTTAGGAAGGGATTATCTGTTGCCAATATCACAAATAGATTTAACAATGAAGTAGTATTACATGCAATGAAAAACAAACAAGCAGTTCATTCTAGGTATTTTCTGCGATCTGATCATTGCTTTGGATATGTATTAATTATGAATTGATGCTAGAGAAATTACGCTTTAATAGTCTGGATAAATTGTTTCTTACCTAGTTTGAATTCTATTTAACAAATTGAACATTCAAATCTATTATTAAGAATAAAGAATCAGATCCAGTACCATCAAACTTGGAGTTCCTATGGAGTCAATATTGCGTCAATTTCACTTTCACTCCTTTATTTGATTCAGTATCACTTAAGTTCCTAGAGTAAATAATTATTAATATTAATGATAATACTTTGGGATTTTAAACAAATGTACACTCTTTTGATTACATACCATTAAATTCATGTAACACGTATATAAAAGAAAACGCTCTAAGCGCATATACAAGTCATGCACATACAGGTTCTCCAAATCAAATACTTCACATATTGACAAGACGTGAATATATTGCACCACCCAGTCAAATTGTTTAAAATAGTATATACTACGTATTTATACCACAGGACCACTAAATGCTCACAATACTTGTTTGTTGATTTGCCTTATTTTTTATCATAAACATGCTTTAGAAAGTAAACAAACTTGTTCCACAATTTTTCAATGATATCAGTAACACATCCTTCTCGTTCTTCATTCTGAGCTCTTCCATTCTAAACGTACGTCATCCATTGATTTCACTGGTGTTGTGAGCTGGTCTGGTCATCTGTATTCTCATAAGTGGACATTTTTCACAGCCTCACTACATGCACTCCTCTATATCTTCGTCAATAACCACTTGAGATATAGATTCAAGAAATTCGTTTCTAAGCTCTATGGACCCTAGACTCATTTGAGCATCATTTCACCCATTTCATCCATCGTTCAATATGACTTAACGTTGGAGGACGTAAAAAAAGTATGAGAGCTATTTAAAAATATTTCGGTATATACGTTACTACTTATCACTATGAATCAAGGACGAGCTGGTATTAAAAGGAACTGATGGGTATTCCACTGTCGTGGTACAAGGCAGGCCTAAGGAACCGTAGCTTTGGATCCGATAGAGAACCAGGATAGATGATCAGTCCAATGCCTGGTGTGAGGGTGGAGGAAGTGCATGACATACATGAGGGCGAGATGAATGAGAGGAAAGATGATGATGGAGTAATCTTGTGGAATGCTGACGGGGGAAACCGGAGGACCCGGAGGAAGCCCGCCACCGCGCCATGTTATCCACCGCAAATCTCACTTTGCGGTCGCCTGGGATCGAACCCGAGCCGCCTTGGTGAGACCAATATTTCTAACCACTCAGCGGTGGCTCGGCCTCAATAAGATTTTAGGACTTAAATTACCGTATTCTTTGCAATTCTGAACATTTTACTATTGTATTAAGGTACATTTGAGTATGAGGAATCACATGAAGTTACTTAATATATAGTTAATATATTGAAAAACTGATGTGACTTACTGTGGAATTGTTCAGTAGTGAAATACAACTCTCTCGAGTGTTATTTACATCTAATCAATTGTACGATAAAGTTTGCCTCTTACTTTGCACCAGTTGCCGATTTTTTATTTTCTCTTCCATATCTCGTATCGATGCAAAAATCGATTGCACTAAAATTGCAACTAATTCCTCAACAAATAAAAAAGGAAGGGTCTTAATCCTCACCTGAAATTCATGATGCAGCAAGTAGAAAATTTAAAAGCCGGAAAAATTTCAACAATGGGATATGTGAAGTCGATTTCTTATAGAAACAAACCTGCAAATACATGGAAATAAAATCTAAAAGGAAAAATAGCGCTTAGTTTAAAAAAATACATATTACTGTATGATATAGGTTTAGAATGTCAAAATAACGAAGCATCTAAATGCGGGTCCATTGTGAGTAAATTACAGAAAAAAAGAAATAATGACGAAGATGATAAATGTGGAATATTTTGGGGTGCGAGCTAGTTGCCTCCTCTTGGTACACCCTGGGTAACGCTAAACGAACTATGACAACAACCACTGATTCAAATGTAAGCATTAGAGGTTCATCTTCTTTTGGTATTAGAGTCGTTTTTGTAATTAATCATAAACGCAAAAATGCCACAACTTCTACTAGAAGTATGTGCCTAATGTTTCATCAAACATTATGAACACTAAACTGGAATTGTTACCCGTTTCGAGCGGGAGACTTTGTACCTAGTAATTAAGGACTGGAACTGGGAGGTTTGGGGGCTATTTTTCTGACCGCGGGAGGCTTTGGTCCCGCATCCCTTAGTAGCTGGTCGCCGAACCAAAACAAAAGTAATAATAGTACAAATGTTTAGGGTATTTGTGGTGTAACAATAACACATATTCTTGAGAGGAATCTGAGACACAGCCAGGCTGGTCGTGGAGAAAGTAAGCTATCCGGTACACAACCAAAATTTTGGACACAGTAATGACTTACAAGGCGTATGTAAATATTTGTACACTTATCAAAAAGCTCCCTGCTACTCTACCTACAAGCGAATAATGGTCTTCCTTTAGCCTGCAATTTATTGTGTAAACCTAAAGGTTGTTTAAAATGTAAACAAAAATTGAGAAAATATTAACTCACGCATATTATTTACAACATGGAGAACTAATACTGTTTCTTTATCCACTAGCGTTAATCTTGCTCCAATGTAATTTGTGTTTACACGTAGAAAACCCAAAACCAAAAATAAATAAAAACGGGAAATTGCAAGTGTCAGATGAGTGTGTGATGTAACTATAAACATTAGGCTGGTTCATACTAATCGAAGGAAGAAGATACAGCACAATAAAATACAATAGTGTGTACAGAACTTGAAGGCGGCATGAACGTCGACGATCAGTATATTGTGCTGTGTAGTATAGATGAAAAGATGAAGCTTAGGTTGGAAATTTGGCAGCACGAGCCACTAAATTGCCCAGTGCACTAGTTTAGTACTTGAGCTTTTGGGAGTCTGATTCTTCATATTTTAGTTCCCGCCAATATTGCTACACACGCTGCGAAAGCTCCGTGTCAGCAACGCTTAAAGTGGGAGCTGCACTTCAGCAAGACACCAACTTCTAAAAGTTATTTCGACCCCGTATTTAGTTGCTATTATTAATATCCAGAGAGATGTGCCGTTGCGCCCTGTCAATTTGGGCAAAATTATTTTCAAAATATACATGGTGTGTCTTTACTAAATTGGAAAAGCTGTGCAGCAAGTTTGAACTACACTTGGAAACTTATGCTGACGTAAACAACTTCTTAATTTCTGATTTTAGTGTTCTCAGTAAGATGGAATCTTTTGTTCCCCTAAACTCATATCCAATCTAAAGGCATTATCTATAATATAAATACCAATATTACTCATCAAAAAATGTTCGTATTTTGGAACTACCGAGCTCAAGGTACCCTATGAACAGGAATATCGCTTTAAACGTAAGAGGTGATCTCATCGTCGTGCTGTTGGCAGGCTGAGGGACAGCCCGTGGTGCGTCATGCGTGTACTCTATGCCCACGACAAGAAGGCTAGAGGGGTATGAAGGGCAGAGGCGCTTGAACTGTTGATGAGATCCGGTAGCGGATCTGTTTACTAGGAAATGAGTGAATGAGAGTACATTAGAGTCACCATGCTGCCAGATATATTGTTTGTTGCAGTGATAGGTATTATGTATAGGTGAACTATGTGACAACACCTTTGTGTTTTAAACGAGTCTTCCATCCTTGTCATACTCGGAAGGCGAGCATACAACACGAGGAGGCAGAAAAAGTGATAACGTTGCTTGCCTTCTTGTCTTGGGTAATCAGTACCTGTTCTTGGAGGAACCTAACTACGTATGACGGGAATGTGGGTTTTACAGGATGGCGGGTGGAATTTAAGTTGGTGATCCCGCAGGGTAAATTGAATATAAACCTTCATATACACTGACATGTGTTTTTCACTTATCGGTCACAAAACTTCCCCGTTTTTTATTCCGCCTGCATTATAGATAGTTTAAGAAAATTGCCAGTTACGGGTTGCCAAGAATGAAGCTTTGGCGAAACCTATGGGTAGTTCCTGTTATCTGGCAAGGCAACGAAAACGACGACATATAATGTTAGACCTAGCAGGTTGCCAATGGCGTCCACTAGTTTATCGCCCTTTACTCCTAAGCGGCAGGCTGCAGGTTTACCTCCGTTGTATCCTCGTCATATTTTAATATAACCTAAAGAGTTCATCTTACTCAAGGGACAGAGCAGCAGGAGAAGCTTACCTACACTTTGATGTTGCTCGTGGTTGGAATTCTGTGACAACTTCTTGTCTATGGATCTCGAAAGCTTCTTACTGTATTGATTCTTTCACTTCCAGATCGGAACGCCATCCCCGTACGAACTAGAATGTTTGTTTTCTTCTAAATTTCCTCTTCCAACGTTAAGTCACATCGGACGATGAATGCAGTGGACAAAATAATGCTCAAATGAGCCCAGAGTCTATAGGGCTCAGAGATACCTGATATTCATCCTTCAGAATAAGGATAATCCAGATAACTCACCCTAAGCGAGATTCGAACTCAGGACCTCTTAAACGTGAGACATGCACGCTACTACCTACACTGCAGAGGCGCGTAACTAGAGTTGTGACGCTAATGGTGGACAATGTTGCTTTCACCAACAAATTGCACATCGTCAAAAACGGTACAATCTAGTGGTCCATGCAGATTAGACTGAAGAGTTCCTGCGTGTAACCTCAGTTTTGATACAAGTACAGACACCAAAGTGCCCAGTTCTTGGGTTCCATGGACCGACCGTTTAGCATTATGCATTGAAATGCTCGCAGCATCCCAAAATGAAGTAGGGGGCTGCCACAATTTTTAGCTATAGGACGCATGTATCTGATGTCTATCTCCGAGTCTTGACTTGCCTAACACTGCCAGTTTCAATGGATCTCTCATCCGATTGTCCGACATGATCGTAGTTGGTAGGGGAGAGTCTTACTCCATCTCCTGCACCCCTCATTAAAAGTCATTTCCATAACTCAGATTACCAGCTTTGATGAGCAGTTCCAGGCAATTCTTTTACAATTCCCTCATTTACAGTGCTTGGTTGTGTGTAACTCCCTTGCACACTATATTTCGCAGACGTTTTGCGACCTGCACGCACAATTCGACCGCCAACTGCCGATTGTTATTCGAGGAGACCTTAACCTAGGCCCTACATCGCAGCAAATTCGAACTGGTGTACACCATCACGGGCATTGCTTTCTTTGGCTTCCTTCCGCTATATTCTGTTATTTATATTGTGTGCAGTTCAGAGAGGCTGTAATACGTGCTTTACAAGAAGGTAAATAAAAGCAGAGGTTACTCGTAATTTTCATCTATTCCGACAACTTATATGTCTGGAACAAACTTTACCAAGTTCGTGGTCTTGTATACAGCCAATCACGAGCGGGTGGACCTAGAAAAACAACCGAAAAAATAGAAGTCAATGAGTATCAGGTCCTAGAATGTCTGCACGACAAATCAATGACCATCTGAGGCAGAATTATGACGTAGACGTCCATGTATCTGCTGAAATTCGCTTTTATTGTTTAGACATCTTTATCAGTTCACTTAAACATTTTGAAATGTATGAACCCGGCCATGTGGTCTAACTTAGAAAATAATATGCTGTCAATTCTTAATTTAAAAATGCGTAAGAAAACAGCCATTTTGAAACAAAAATTCATGAACCTTCAAAAGAAGCAAGAACCAAATCCACATAAAAAGTAAGATTTATCACTCTCATGTCAAAAACCTAACAACGTAACGAATCTATCCACATGCAACTTCACGGAGAAAGAAATAGATTTTCTAAACAAAGGCCTAAAAGCATGGGTAGATTACACAAAAAACATTGAAAACTATATCGCGGACATTGAAATAGCGATATATAATTTGCCCGATAATAAAAAATCTACGATCAGAACACAGTGCATAGAATCTATAGTTCATATTCAAAATGCAAATTCAAAAAGTTATTCATTTAAAAAATTAATCAAAAATTTAAATTAGAAACCGGTAATCTACACAAAAGCAGACAAGGGTAACAAAATAGTAATACTGGAAGAAGAAGACTATCGCAAAAAAATGGACAACCTTTTAAACGGAAAAGAATTTGTTAAACTAGAAAACAATCCATTAAAGAAAGCATGCAAATCTGTGGAATTGGCAATTAAAAACAGTAAAAGCATGACTAAAAGAGATAAATTGAACAATAAAATAGACAATCCAAAAACACCATACATATATGGTTTACCCAAAATACATAAACCTGAAATTACCCTCAGAACAATAATTAATAATATTGATGCACCCACTTACCAACTATCAAAATGGTTGGTTCAAATCTTCAGATCCTTCACAAAATTTGAAAATTTAAGTATCAGAAACTTGTTTGAATTGTTAAATCTCCTGAAGGACACAAAGATCAACTCTACAGATGCTTTAGTTTCCTTTGACGTCATTCCTTTATATCCAAGTATACCTACCAATGAGCTTATTCCACTTCTCAAAAAATGGCTGGAATCAGTACAAATAACACCTGAAGAAATAGAAGAACTTTCACAACTTACAGAAATTTGTATCATTCAAAATTTTTTCAGCTTTAATGGACAGATCTATAAACAAAAAACAGGCATAGCTATGGGCAACCCATTGTCTCCCTTCTTGGCAGATTTATTTATGAGTGCTTTTGAAACACATATCACAAAAACTTTTCCAAATTATTTCAAAGTGTGGTATCGCTATGTTGACGACATTTTTGCAATAGTACCTAAAAAACTCATACAAGATGGACTTAGACTTTTGAATATAAAAAATCCAGCTATAAAATTCAGATTGGAAACAGAAGAGGATGGGGTGCTCCCCTTTTTGGACATCAAAATAAAAAAAAAAATGAACAACAAACTCACCTTTGGTATTTACAGGAAACCGACACACACAGATAATTACATTAAGAACAACAGTTTCAACCCAAAACAACACCAACATGCCATTTTCAACAGTTTAATCTTTCGGATGATCAACTTTCCACTAAACAGACAAGATTATCAAGAAGAATACCTACACATAAAGAAGTAGCTATATCCAACGGTTTCAACCTAAATTTAGTAGACAAAACAGTTAACAGACTCAACAAAGCTAAGGAAATAAAAGAAACAACCACCCTAGAACCTACAGGAGAAAAAGAGAAAAAGTTTTTTAAACAATTCACTTTCCACCCATCAGCCTATAACAAATTCCAAAAAATCTTATCTTACAACATAACTCTTGCACCTCAAAATAGGTTTATTATCAGAAATTTGTTAAAAGGCCCTCCCAAAAATTCACTCACTACTAAAGAAAAACCAGGAATCTATGAGATCAAATGTGAAACTTTCCCTAAAATTTATATATGAAAAACAAAAAGAAATATTAACATTGGAACTAAAGAACATCTAAGAAACATTAAAAATGGTGAAACAGAAAATCCAGCAGTGGCTTTTCATTTCTTGAATACTAGACATGACATCAACTTGGAAACATCTCTAATAAAATATGTTAATCACCCCATAGACCTTTCCGTATGGGAAAAAATCTTCATCAACAAAAATCGCCATAGAGCCATGAATTTTGAAACTCCACCACCGGACATCTTTGACAAGTACATCACGCCATCTATTGTCAATACGGAGAAAGAGGAAACCACTACAACTTACACTAATCGAGTATCAGTGATGATAGGAGCAAGAGCTCTTGAAACATGTCCTGTGAATAAACAGTATGAGTGAAGCAATGTGTCAATATATTCTGGATTCACTTTTGTACTTCATCAGTGATCTTTAAAACTTTATGCAGTGAACATTTCATAATGTCGAGATCAAGACTCCAATTTCGAAAGTATGTATACAATTTGAAGCTTGGTAATGTTTACTTATATATCAAGGTGTAGACATTTGTTTACTTAGCATTGAGGTTGAATGTTAATAGATATAGTATCGTAAAACAAAACTCAAAGCTGTTAGAAGGTTTCATATAAATCTTACTTATGAATATTACACCTGTGGAATTGTGCGAAAATTTTGAAATTTACAAAATAATTACCAAAATACTGTGTGCTCCTTGAAGTTGAGTTAGTGCTGCCATCTCTTGGCACCTGGGGTGGACGGCTGCAGTAAAGTTCAAACCGGACGAGCCTCCAAGGTGTGTTATTGTTGTTGGAATGCTGTTTGGTAGACAAAGTACAGTTTTAAAATGAATAGAGTGGATTATTTACTGAAATGTCACTTTCATTCGTTAAAGGTAAAAGAAAAACTTAAAATTAAAGCATTAAGTGCATATCAACCAATTAATTTTACATTCACGTAACAAGAAGACAAAAAAAAAAAAAAAAAAAAACAGAGAAGTTGTGTAACAGTGCTTTAGTAAAAAATTGTGCTTCACAGTATTTTGAATCAGCTGTGCCTGAAATTCGCGAGAACAACAGAAGATACCAGGTTGATGATAACTTTACTCCTCCCTCAAGAAAGCCACAGATTTACCGTTCTGAAGCGAACTTGAATTCAGATGCCAAACAGGTGCGTGACAAAGGGTCGACCAAATGAAAGGACGATTCCAACAGTATCATATATTCAATACTTTTGGAATTACTGACCCAAAGAAATTTATTACGTTCTGAGAAAATTCCTCTGCTGACTCTGAGAGAAAATTTGCATCAAAATATGGGTACAATCCCTTGATCTCCTACGAAAAGCTAAATAATGAATTACATGCGATTTATAATAATGATACATTCCAAGATATCCCGTCAGTTAGTGAACTCTTTACTTTTTTTCATACAACACTCCTTTGATGAAGCGTCTATTGAAGTACACAAAGAGCTGCAAATTACACTTACAACTCCAATTCCAACTAAGGAGGCAGATAGAAGTTTAAGTATATTGAAAGGAATTAATCTTTCCTTAGGAACACTATGGGCCGAGATAGGTTTAATTCATTGGCTGTTTGTTCCATTCATTTACAAAGAGAAAATTGGTGAAACACTAACTTCAAAAACAGTGAAAGAAATATTTGCCGTCCAGAAGAATAGACGTGCTCAGACTTTTTTTTTAATTTACTTCTTCCAACGTTAAGCCATATCGGACGATGAACAAAATTGGTGAAATGGTGCTCAAATGAATCCAGGGTCCATGGAGCTTAGAGTTACCCGACATTCGCCTTCAAAGATAAGGAAAACCCTCGGAAAAACCTTATCCAGGTAACTCACCCTGACCGAGATTCGAACTCGGGATCTCTTGCGCATGAGGCGGATACGCTACCATCTATGCTACCGAGGCCTGCTGCTCAGGTCTTGTACAAGTAATACTGCTACTTGGTGAGTTCAATTTTATCCTTTATTATTAGTTACTTGCTGTTTAAAAATGTATAGTGTTTTGACCCATTTCTGAGTTGGGCAATGCAGATAAAGGTGACCTGTTTTAAAAGGTATAAAACTCACTTTACTTTCATTACAAGTGTCTTCACATCTGGCTCCACCAAGCAAAATGCTCATGAGCCGCTACTGTATACTGCTAAGTTTCACCAGTATGGGCCCATTGTTCAAATATGCATTTTCCCTAATCGAAATTAGTCAATTATTTCATAACTTTGGAGCTGCATAGTCTAATAACAAATTGCCTCTCCCGTTTTTCGCGCTTCTTCTTCTATAACTCCCCTAGTTGTACCACTATCACGGTGTTAGGGGATTCTTGTTCCTCTATGCTATTTAAGATCGGGTCTGAGGAACCGAAGCCTTGGATCCGATAGAGAATCAGGATAGGTGATCAGCCCAATGTGTGGTGCGAAAGTGAACAAGTGAATGATATATATGAGGGCAAGACGAATGATAGGATGATGATAGAGCAATTAGTAGAATGCTGACGGGGGAACCGGATAACCCGGAGAAAAGCCGTACCAGCGCCATGTTGTCCACTACAAATATCACTTTGCGGTCGCCAAGGATCGAACCCGGGCCACCTTGTCTTTTTTTGTAATTTTACGCCCTGCAACGTTAAGTCATATCGGACGATAAATGGAATGGATGAAATGATGCTCAAATGAGCCCAGGGTCCATAGAGCTTAAAGATACCCGACATTCGTCTTTCAGGATAATGGAAAACCCCTGAAAAACCTTATCCAGGTAACTCACCCTGACCGAGATATGAACTCGGGCCACCTTGGTGAGAGCCTAGTGGTCTAACTACTCAGTCATGGCGCCGCCGAATCAGTCTTGAAATGTGCATAATTACTTTTTCTTTGTTTTCTCTAATATAATGCCTATGCTTTCTACCAATTTATTTTTCAACTAACATATTTCCTAAATATTTAATAAGCTTTTGTCCTTCTAATATTATGGATTGATAATTTTCTTGTTGGTTCTCTTTTTAAAATACCTTTAAGCAATATATGAGTATTTTCTAGCCAAATTTTTCAATTTTGACCTTTCATACCCATCATTCAATAGTTCGATTAACTTGCTTCCTTTGTATTCAATTTATCGTCTATTTTGTCCTTCTCTCCAAACTATTACATCATCCGCACATGTAATTGTATTCAGTTATTTCTCTATTCTTCTCTTTCTCTTATATAAGGGTTTATATTACAATGTCTCAAAAAAGTGGGCCTAAGGGCAGACCTTTGATGACAGCCCTTCAATGCGTTCTCTTTCCCTATATTGTTTACTCCTTGGATAAGAATTCTGTCTATTTGTATAATAGTCATGAAAATTGTATAAATGGTCTTGGATAACTTTACTTCTTATGCATTATAAAAAGTGTGACACCATAAATTATCAAATGCACCGGAGATATCTATAAAGATTACAATTATATGTTTTTTCTCTATTTTTTTTAACTCGTCAAAACTTCGTTCACCACATCCTGCGTCGAAACTTCTTCCCTAAAAGCAAATTATTTTTTATTCATACCGATGGTTTTTATAAATTGTTGTGTTCTTTTATAACTGAATTGTTCAAAACATTTGCCCATTGTGTTCAGTAAGCAAACTGGTGTATATGATTTTGGATTTTAAGATCTTATATCGTTGCTAAGTATTAATCAATAAAGAGGATAAATATGATGATGATAACCATGTGAAAATTCATACAAATGGCAACAATAATCTCAAAAGTGGTTATATCCTCGTTAAAAACGTGCATTTGACATAAATTGTGTGTTTTAACGAAATGTAGATATTTTTGTGTATTAAGATTTTGTCTCTTACAGTTTACCAGTTTTAGAAATCACGCAAGTTAAAGACATATTCTGAGAGCATCACCATAAAGCTCTGGATGCACATTTAATTAGAAAAAATTATCTCAAAATCATGATATTTGAATTCAAATCGTTTAATCCACATTTGAGAAATTAAAATGTCTCGAAAATTTTTCCAGAAGCGTTGCCCAAGTGTCATACTATAAGTACCCAGTAGAAAGAGTAAAAATAGAATAAAAATGAATGTAGATTACCTTCTATTGACCTTAATTAAAGATAAAATAAATGAAAATTGAAAGGACAATATTTGGATCCCTCTTACATTCAAAACCTGTCTAAATAAATATTAAAAATGTTACACTTACTTTATGCCAAAAATGTACTCCTCAAGCTAGAGAGTATGATCAGAAGGGAAAATAAAATATACATGCAGAAACGTCTATCTACATGGATGGTATTTTCCTAAATATCTAAATCCAATAGTAAGATTAATCTTTATGTTCCAGTGAGTCCTCCAGAGTAAATTGGCAAGACGCATATCGACTTATTTTCAGTGCAATTTCTCATATGACATCCGACAAGCATAGCGAAAATGCTTTCCATCTTGGATTTCCAGGAATACACACCTCTTGACACTATCTAACAGAATGAACTGAAAAACAAATGAGACAGCCACTTAGAGGAAGAGAGAGAGAGAGAGAGAGAGAGAGAGAGAGAGAGAGAGAGAGAGAGAGAGAGAGAGAGAGAGAGAGAGAGAGAGAGAGAGAGAGAGAGAGAGAGAGAGAGAGAGAGAGAGAGAGAGCTCTAAATCCTTTTCTGTAGCGAAGTCATAAAATACCTACGAGTGTAATGTTAACGGATATCCATTAGAGTTGACGGTTAGGTTGTTTGAAAATAATACTTCTCCAACGTTAAGTCATATCGGACGATGAATGAATTGGGTGAAATGATGCTCAAATGAGTCCGGGGTCCATGGAGCTCAGAGCTACCTGACATTCGCCTATTAGGATAAGGGTAAACCCCGGAAAAAGCCTTATCCAGGTAACTCACCCTGACCGAGTTTCGAACTCGGGACCTCATGAACGTGAGGCAATATCTGAAGAGGTACTAAGCTATTAAAATGCTGCTCAAGTGATTTTAATATACCCATAGTCACCTTTGTAATTGCTGGTTCTTGTTGGGAATATTCCCAAGGAGATTAAGATTAGAATAGTTACGCAATTGTTTAAAAAGGATGATAGACAACTACCTTCTAAATACAGACTTGAAAAAGCAATGTTTAATCATATTGTGAAACACGTTGATGAAAATAGCATTCTAAAGTCAGTCCAATTTGATTTTAGGAAGGGATTATCTGTTGCCAATATCACAAACAGATTTAACAATGAAGTAGTATTACATGCAATGAAAAAACAAACAAGCAGTTCATTCTAGGTATTTTCTGCGATCTGATCATTGCTTTGGATATGTATTAATTATGAGTTGATGCTAGAGAAATTACGCTTTAATAGTCTGGATAAATTGTTTATTACCTAGTTTGAATTCTATTTAACAAATTGAACATTCAAATTTATTGTTAAGAATAAAGAATCAGATCCAGTACCATCAAACTTGGAGTTCCTATGGAGTCAAAATTGCGTCAATTTCTCTTTCACTCCTTTATTTGATTCAGTATCATTTAAGTTCCTAGAGTAAATAATTATTAATATTAATGATAATACTTTGGGATTTTAAACAAATGTACACTCTTTTGATTACATACCATTAAATTCATGTAACACGTATATAAAAGAAAACGCTCTAAGCGCAT
Organism: Mantis religiosa; assembly: GCA_030765055.1. Lineage (NCBI taxonomy): Eukaryota > Metazoa > Arthropoda > Insecta > Mantodea > Mantidae > Mantis > Mantis religiosa. Next base: position 282,663,760 of record CM060948.1, on the reverse strand, counting down.
ATACAAGTCATGCACATACAGGTTCTCCAAATCAAATACTTCACATATTGACAAGACGTGAATATATTGCACCACCCAGTCAAATTGCTTAAAATAGTATATACTGCGTATTTATACCACAGGACCACTAAATGCTCACAATACTTGTTTGTTGATTTGCTGTATTTTTTATCATAAACATGCTTTAGAAAGTAAACAAACTTGTTCCACAATTTTTCAATGATATCAGTAACACATCCTTCTCGTTCTTCATTCTGAGCTCTTCCATTCTACACGTACGTCATCCATTGATTTCACTGGTATTGTGAGCTGGTCTGGTCATCTGTATTCTCAGAAGTGGACATTTTTCACAGCCTCACTACATGCACTCCTCTATATCTTCGTCAATAACCACTTGAGATATAAATTCAAGAAATTCGTTTCTAAGCTCTATGGACCCTGGACTCATTTGAGCATCATTTCACCCATTTCATCCATCGTTCAATATGACTTAACGTTGGAGGACGTAAAAAAAGTATGAGAGCTATTTAAAAATATTTCGGTATATACGTTACTACTTATCACTATGAATCAAGGACGAGCTGGTATTAAAAGGAACTGATGGGTATTCCACTGTCGTGGTACAAGGCAGGCCTAAGGAACCGTAGCTTTGGATCCGATAGAGAACCAGGATAGATGATCAGTCCAATGCCTGGTGTGAGGGTGGAGGAAGTGCATGACATACATGAGGGCGAGATGAATGAGAGGAAAGATGATGATGGAGTAATCTTGTGGAATGCTGACGGGGGAAACCGGAGGACCCGGAGGAAGCCCACCACCGCGCCATGTTATCCACCACAAATCTCACTTTGCGGTCGCCTGGGATCGAACCCGAGCCGCCTTGGTGAGACCAATATTTCTAACCACTCAGCGGTGGCTCGGCCTCAATAAGATTTTAGGACTTAAATTACCGCATTCTTTGCAATTCTGAACATTCTACTATTGTATTAAGGTACATTTGAGTATGAGGAATCACATGAAGTTACTTAATATATAGTTAATATATTGAAAAACTGATGTGACTTACTGTGGAATTGTTCAGTGGTGAAATACAACTCTCTCGAGTGTTATTTACATCTAATCAATTGTACGATAAAGTTTGCCTCTTACTTTGCACCATTTGCCGATTTTTTATTTTCTCTTCCATATCTCGTATCGATGCAAAAATCGATTGCACTAAAATTGCAACTAATTCCTCAACAAATAAAAAAGGAAGGGTCTTAATCCTCACCTGAAATTCATGATGCAGCAAGTAGAAAATTTAAAAGCCGGAAAAATTTCAACAATGGGATATGTGAAGTCGATTTCTTATTGTAGAAACAAACCTGCAAATACATGGAAATAAAATCTAAAAGGAAAAATAGCGCTTAGTTTAAAAAAATACATATTACTGTATGATATAGGTTTAGAATGTCAAAATAACGAAGCATCTAAATGCGGGTCCATTGTGAGTAAATTACAGAAATAAAGAAATAATGACGAAGATGATAAATGTGGAATATTTTGGGGTGCGAGCTAGTTGCCTCCTCTTGGTACACCCTGGGTAACGCTAAACGAACTATGACAACAACCACTGATTCAAATGTAAGCATTAGAGGTTCATTTTCTTTTGGTATTAGAGACGTTTTTTGTTATTAATCATAAACGCAAAAATGCAACAACTTCTACTAGAAGTATGTACCTAATGTTTCATCATACATTATGAACACTAAACTGGAATTGTTACCCGTTTCGAGCGGGAGACTTTGCACCTAGTAATTAAGGACTGGAACTGGGAGGTTTGGGAGCTATTTTTCTGACCGCGGGAGGCTTCGGTCCTGCATCCCTTAGTAGCTGGTCGCCGAACGGAAACAAAAGTAATAATAGTACAAATGTTTAGGGTATTTGTGGTGTAACAATAACACATATTCTTGAGAGGAATCTGAGACACAGACAGGCTGGTCGTGGAGCAAGTAATCTATCCGGTACACAACCAAAATATTGGATACAGTAATGACTTACAAGGCGCATGTAAATATTTGTACACTTATCAAAAAGCTCCCTGCTACTCTACCTACAAGCAAATAATAGTCTTCCTTTAGCCTGCAATTTATTGTGTAAACCTAAAGGTTGTTTAAAATGTAAACAGAAATTGAGAAAATACTTACTCACGCATATTATTTGCAACATGGAGAACTAATATTGTTTCTTTATCCACTAGCGTTAATCTTGCTCCAATGTAATTTGTGTTTACACATAGAAAAGCCAAAACCAAAAATAAATAAAAACCTGAAATTGCAAGTGTCAGATGAGTGTGTGATGTACCTATAAACATTAGGCTGGTTCATATTAAACGAAGGAAGAAGGTACAGCACAATAAAATACAATAGATGTACTAAACTTGAAGGCGGCATGAACGTCGAAGATCAGTATTCTGTGCTGTGTAGTATAGATGAAAAGGGTGAAGCTTAGTTTGGAAATATGGCAGCACGAGCCACTAAATTCCCCAGTGCACTAGTTTAGTACTTGAGCATTTGGGAGTCTGATTCTTCATATTTAAGTTCCAGCCAATATTGCTACACATACTGCGAAAGCTCCGTGTCAGCAACGCTTAACGTGGGAGCTGCACTTCAGCAAGACACCAACTTTTAAAAGTTATTTTGCCCCGTATTTATTTGCTATTATTAATATCCAGAGAGATGTGCCATTGCGCCCTGTCAATTTGGGCAAAATTATTTTCTAAATATACAGGGTGTGTCTTTACTAAATTTGAAAAGCTGTGCAGCAAGTTTGAACTACACTTGGAAACTTATGCTGACGTAAACAACTTCTTACTTTCTGATTTTAGTGTTCTCACTAAGATGGAATCTTTTGTTCCCCTAACTCATATCAAATCTAAAGGCATTATCTATAATATCAATACCAACATTACTCATCCAAAAATGTTCGTATTTTGGAACTACCGAGCACAAAGTACCCATTGAACAGGAATATCGCTTTAAACGTAAGAGGTGATCTCAACGTCGTGCTGTTGGCAGGCTGAGGGACAGCCCGTGGTGTGTCATGCGTGTACTGTATGCCCAAGACAAGAAGGCTAGAGGGGTATGAAGGGCAGAGGAGCTTGAACTGTTGATGAGCTCCGGTAGTGGATCTGTTTCCTAGGAAATGAGTGAATGAGAGTACATTAGAGTCACCCATGCTGCCAGATATATTGTTTGTTGCAGTGATAGGTATTATGTATAGGTGAACTATGTGACAACACCTGTGTGTTTTAAACGAGCCTTCCATCCTTGTCATACTCGGAAGGCGAGCATACAACACGAGGAGGCAGTAAAAGTGATAACGTTGCCTGCCTTCTCGTCTTGGGTAATCAGTACCTGTTCCTGGAGGAACTTAACTACGTATGACGGGAATATGGGTTTTACAGGATGGCGGGTGGAATTAAAGTTGATGATCCCGCAGGGTAAATTGAATACAAACCTTCATATACACTGACATGTGTTTTTCACTTATCGGTCACAAAACTTCCCCGTTTTTTATTCCGTCTGCATTATAGATAGTTTAAGAAAATTGCCAGTTACGGGTTGCCAAGTATGAAGCTTTGGCGAAACCTATGGGTAGTTGCTGTTATCTGGCAAGGCAACGAAAACGACGACAAATAATGTTAGACCTAGCAGGTTGCCAATGGCGTCCGCTACTTTATCGCCCTTTACTCCTAAGCGGCAGGCTGCAGGTTTACCTCCGTTGTATCCTCGTCATATTTTAATATAACCTAAAGAGTTCATCTTACTCAAGGGACAGAGCAGCAGGAGAAGCTTACCTACACTTTGATGTTGCTCGTGGTTGGAATTCTGTGACAACTTCTTGTCCATGGATCTCGAAAACTTCTTACTGTATTGATTCTTTCACTTCCAGGTCGGAACGCCATCCCCGTACGAACTAGAATATTTGTTTTCTTCTAAATTTCCTCTTCCAACGTTAAGTCACATCGGACGATGAATGCAGTGGACAAAATAATGCTCAAATGAGCCCAGAGTCTATAGGGCTCAGAGATACCTGATATTCATCCTTCAGAATAAGGATAATCCAGATAACTCACCCTAAGCGAGATTCGAACTCAGGACCTCTTAAACGTGAGACATGCACGCTACTACCTACACTGCAGAGGCGCGTAACTAGAGTTGTGGCGCTAATGGTGGACAATGTTGCTTTCACCAACAAATTGCACATCTTCAAAAACGGTACAATCTAGTGGTCCATGCAGATTAGACTGAAGAGTTCCTGCGTGTAACCTCAGTTTTGATACAAGTACAGACACCAAAGTGCCCAGTTCTTGGGTTCCATGGACCGACCGTTTAGCATTATGCATTGAAATGCTCGCAGCATCCCAAAATGAAGTAGGGGGCTGCCACAATTTTTAGCTATAGGACGCCTGTATCTGATGTCTATCTCCGAGTCTTGACTTGCCTAACACTGCCAGTTTCAATGGATCTCTCATCCGATTGTCCGACATGATCGTAGTTGGTAGGGGGAGTCTTACTCCTTCTCCTGCACCCCTCATTAAAAGTCATTTCCATAACTCAGATTACCAGCTTTGATGAGCAGTTCCAGGCAATTCTTTTACAATTCCCTCATTTACAGTGCTTGGTTGTGTGTAACTCCCTTGCACACTATATTTCGCAGACGTTTTGCGACCTGCACGCACAATTCGACCGCCAACTGCCGATTGTTATTCGAGGAGACCTTAACCTCGGCCGTACGTCGCAGCAAATTCGAACTGGTGTACACCATCACGGGCATTGCTTTCTTTGGCTTCCTTCGGCTATATTCTGTTATTTAAATTGTGTGCAGTTCAGAGAGGCTGTAATACGTGCTTTACAAGAAGGTAAATAGAAGCAGAGGTTACTCGTAATTTTCATCTATTCCGACAACTTATATGTCTGGAACAAACTTTACCAAGTTCGTGGTCTTGTATACAGCCAATCACGAGCGGGTGGACCTAGAAAAACAACCGAAAAAATAGAAGTCAATGAGTATCAGGTCCTAGAATGTCTGCACGACAAATCAATGACCATCTGAGGCAGAATTATGACGTAGACGTCCATGTATCTGCTGAAATTTGTTTTTACTGTTTAGACAACTTTATCAGTTCACTTAAAAATTTCGAAATGTATGAACCCGGCCATGTGTCTAACTTAGAAAATAATATTCTGTCAATTCTTAATTTAAAAATGCGTAAGAAAACAGCCATTTTGAAACAAAAATTCATGAACCTTCAAAAGAAGCAAGAACCATATCCACATAAAAAGTAAGATTTATTACTCTCATGTCAAAAACCTAACAACGTAACGAATCTATCCACATGCAACTTCACGGAGAAAGAAATAGATTTTCTAAACAAAGGCCTAAAAACATGTGTAGATTACACAAAAAACATTGAAAACTATATCGCGGACATTGAAATAGCGATATATAATTTGCCCGATAATAAAAAATCTACGATCAGAACACGGTGCATAGAATCTCTAGTTCATATTCAAAATGCAAATTCAAAAAGTTATTCATTTAAAAAATTAATCAAAAATTTAAATTAGAAACCGGTAATCTACACAAAAGCAGACAAGGGTAACAAAATAGTAATACTGGAAGAAGAAGACTATCGCAAAAAAATGGACAACCTTTTAAACGGAAAAGAATTTGTTAAACTAGAAAACAATCCATTAAAGAAAGCATGCAAATCTGTGGAATTAGCAATTAAAAACAGTAAAATCATAACTAAAAGAGATAAATTGAACAATAAAAAAGACAATCCAAAAACAACATACATATATGGTTTATCCAAAATACATAAACCTGAAATTACCCTCAGAACAATAATTAATAACATTGATGCACCCACTTACCAACTATGAAAATGGCTGGTTCAAATCTTCAGATCCATCACAAAATTTGAAAATTTAAGTATCAAAAACTCGTTTGAATTGTTAAATCTCCTGAAGGACACAAAGATCCACTCTACAGATGCTTTAGTTTCCTTTGACGTAATTTCTTTATATACAAGTATACCTACCAATGAGCTTATTCCACTTCTCAAAAAATGGCTGGAATCAATGCAAATAACATCTGAAGAAATAGAAGAACTTTCACAACTTACAGAAATTTGTATCAATAAAATTTTTTTCAGCTTTAATGGACAGATCTATAAACAAAAAGCAGGCCTAGCTATGGGCAATCCATTGTCTCCCTCTTGGCAGATTTATTTATGAGTGCTTTTGAAACACATATCACAAAAACTTATCCAAATTATTTCAAAGTGTGGTATCGCTATGTTGACGACATTTTTGCAATAGTACCTAAAAAACTCATACAAGATGGACTTAGACTTTTGAATATACAAAATCCAGCTATAAAATTCAGATTGGAAACAGAAGAGGATGGGGTGCTCCCCTTTTTGGACATCAAAATAAAAAAAATGAACAACAAACTCACCTTTGGTATTTACAGGAAACCGACACACACAGATAATTACATTAAGAACAACAGTTTCAACCCAAAACAACACCAACATGCCATTTTCAACAGTTTTATCTTTCGGATGATCAACTTTCCACTAAACAGACAAGATTATCAAGAAGAATACCTACACATAAAAAAGTAGCTATATCCAACGGTTTCAACCCAAATTTAGTAGACAAAACAGTTAACAGACTCAACAAAGCTAAGAAAATAAAAGAAACCACCACCCTAGAACCTACAGGAGAAAAAGAGAAAATTTTTTTTTAAAAAAATTCACCTTCCACCCATCAGCCTATAACAAAATCCAAAAAATCTTATCTTACAACATAACTCTTGCACCTCAAAATAGGTTTATTATCAGAAATTTGTTAAAAGGCCCTGCCAAAAACTCAATCACTACCAAAGAAAAACCAGGAATCCATGATATCAAATGTGCAACTTTCCCTAAAATTTATATATAAAAAACAAAAAGAAATATTAACATTGGAACTAAAGAACATCTAAGAAACATTAAAAATGGTGAAACAGAAAAACCAGCAGTGGCTTTTCATTTTTTGAATACTAGACAAGACATCAACTTGGAAACATCTCTAATAAAATATGTTAATCACCCCATAGACCTTTCCGTATGGGGAAAAAATCTTCATCAACAAAAATCGCCATAGAGTCATGAATTTTGAAACCCATCACCGGACATCTTTGACAAGTACATCACGCCATCTATTGTCAATACGGAGAAAGAGGAAACCACTACAACTTACACTAATCGAGTATCAGTGATGATAGGAGCAAGAGCTCTTGAAACATGTCCTGTGAATAAACAGTGTGAGTGAAGCAATATGTCAATATATTCTCGATTCACTTTTGTACTTCAACAGTGATCTTTAAAACTTTATACAGTGAACATTTCATTATGTCTAGATCAAGACTAGCTTGGTAATGTTCACTTATATATCAAGGTGTAGACATTTGTTCACATAGCAACGAGGTTGAATGTTAATAGACATAGTATCGTAAAGCAAAACTCAAAGCTGTTAGAAGGTTTCATATAAATTCTACTTATGAGTATTACATCTGTTGAATGGTGCGAAAATTTTGAAATTTAGCAAAATAAGTACCAAAATACTGTGTGCTCCTTGAAGTTGAGATAGTGCTGCCATCTCTTGGCACCTGGGGTGGACGGCTGCAGGAAAGTTGAAACCGGACGAGCCTCCAAGGTGTGTTATTGTTGTTGGAATGCTGTTTGGTAGACAAAGTACAGTTTTAAAATGAATAGAGTGGATTATTTACTGAAATGTCACTTTCATTCCTTAAAGGTAAAAGAAAAACTTAAAATTAAAGGATTAAGTGCACATCAACCGATTAATTTTACATTCACGCAACAAGAAGACAAAAAACAGAGAAGTTGTGTAACAGTACTTTAGTAAAAAATTGTGCTTCACTTTATTTTGAATCAGCTGTGCCTGAAATTCGCGAGAACAACAGAAGATACCAGGTTGATGATAACTTTACTCCTCCCTCAGGAAAGCCACAGATTTACCGTTCTGAAGCGAACTTGAATTCAGATGCCAAACAGGTGCGTGACAAAGGGTCGACCAAATGAAAGGACGATACCAACAGTCTCATATATTCAATACTTTTGGAATTACTGACCCAAAAAAATTTATTACGTTCTGAGAACATTCCTCTGCTGACTCTGAGAGAAAATTTGCATCAAATTATGAGTACAATCCCTTGATCTCCTACGAAAAGCTAAATAATGAATTACCAGCGATTTATAATAATGATACATTCCAAGATATCCCGTCAGTTAGTGAACTCTTTACTTTTTTCATACAACACTCCTTTGATGAAGCGTCTATTGAAGTACACAAAGAGCTGCAAATTACACTTACAACTCCAATTCCAACTAAGGAGGCAGATAGAAGTTTAAGTACATTGAAAGGAATTAATCTTTCCTTAGGAACACTATGGGCCGAGATAGGTTTAATTCATTGGCTGTTTGTTCCATTCATTTACAAAGAGAAAATTGGTGAAATACTAACTTCAAAAACAGTGAATGAAATATTTGCCGTCCAGAAGAATAGACGTGCTCAGACTTTTTTTTTAATTAACTTCTTCCAACGTTAAGCCATATCGGACGATGAATAAAATTGGTGAAATGGTGCTCAAATGAGTCCAGGGTCCATGGAGCTTAGAGTTACCCGACATTCGCCTTCAAAGATAAGGAAAACCCTCGGAAAAACCTTATCCAGGTAACTCACCCTGACCGAGATTCGAACTCTGGACCTCTTGCGCATGAGGCAGATACGCTACCATCTATGCTACCGAGACGGGCTGCTCAGGTCTTGTACAAGTAATACTGCTACTTGGTGAGTTCAATTTTATCCTTTATTATTAGTTACTTGCCGTTTAAAAATGTATAGTGTTTTGACCCATTTCTGTTTTGGGCAATGCAGATAAAGGTGACCTGTTTTAAAAGGTATAAACTCACTTTACTTTCATTACAAGTGTCTTCACATCTGGCTCTACCAAGCAAAATGCTCATGAGCCGCCACTGTATACACATTTGGCGTTTAACAGGCCCAACACTTTTAACTTCATGGTGCTAAGTTTCACCAGTATGGGCCCGTTGTTCAAATATGCATTTTCCCTAATCGAAATTAGTCAATTATTTCATAACTTTGGAGCTGCATAGTCTAATAGATAATTGCCTCTCCCTTTTTTCGCGCTTCTTCTTCTATAACTCCCCTAGTTGTACCACTATCACGGTGTTAGGGGATTCTTGTTCCTCTATGCTATTTAAGATCGGGTCTGAGGAACCGAAGCCTTGGATCCGATAGAGAATCAGGATAGGTGATCAGCCCAATGTGTGGTGCGAAAGTGAGCAAGTGAATGATATATATGAGGGCAAGACGAATGATAGGATGATGACAGAGCAATTACTAGAATGCTGACGGGGGAACCGGATAACCCGGAGAAAAGCCGTACCAGCGCCATGTTGTCCACCACAAATATCACTTTGCGGTCGCCAGGGATCGAACTCGGGCCACCTTGTCTTTTTTGTAATTTTACGCCCTGCAACGTTAAGTCATATCGGACGATAAATGGAATGGATGAAAAGATGCTCAAATGAGCCAAGGGTCCATAGAGCTTAAAGATACCCGACATTCGTCTTTCAGGATAATGGAAAACCCCGGAAAAACCTTATCCAGGTAACTCACCCTGACCGAGATTCGAACTGGGGCCACATTGGTGAGAGCCTAGTGGTCTAACTACTCAGTCATGGCGCCGCCGAATCAGTCTTGAAATTTGCATAATTACTTTTTCTTTGTTTTCTCTAATATAATGCCTATGCTTTCTACCAATTTATTTTTCAACTAACATATTTCCTAAATATTTAATACATTTTTGTCCTTCTAATATTATGGTTTGCTAATTTTTTGTTGGTTCTCTTTTTAAAATACCTTTAAGCAATATATCAGGATTTTCTAGCCAAATTTTTCAATTTTGACCTTTGATACCCATCATTCAATAGTTCGATTAACTTGCTTCCTTTGTATTCAATTTATCGTCTATTTTGTCCTTCTCTCCAAACTATTACATCATCCGCACATGTAATTGTATTCAGTTATTTCTCTATTCTTCTCTGTCTCTTATATAAGGGTTTATATTACAATGTCTCAAAAAAGTGGGCCTAAGGGCAGGCCTTTGATGACAGCCCTTAAATGCGTTCTATTTCCCTATATTGTTTACTCCTTGTATAAGCATTCTGTCTATTTGTACAATAGTCATGAAAATTGTCTAAATGGTCTTGGATAACTTTACTTCTTAAGCTTTATAAATAGTGTGACACCATAAATTATCAAATGCACTGGAGATATCTATAAAAATTCCAATTATATGTTTTTTCTCAATTTTTTTAACTCGTCAAAACTTCGTTCACCACATCCTGCGTCGAAACTTCTTCCCTAAAAGCAAATTATTTTTTTATTCACACAGATGGTTTTTATAAATTGTTGTGTTCTTTTATAACTGAATTGTTCAAAACATTTGCCCATTGTGTTCAATAAGCAAACTGGTGTATATGATTTTGGATTTTAAGATCTTATATCGTTGCTAAGTATTAATCAATAAAGAGGATAAATATGATGATAACCATGTGAAAATTCATACAAATAGCAACAATAATCTCAAAAATGGTTATATCCTCGTTAAAAACGTGCATTTGACATAAATTGTGTGTTCTAACGAAATGTAAATATTTTTGTGTATTAAGATTTTGTCTCTTACAGTTTACCAGTTTTAGAAATCACGCAAGTTAAAGATAACTTCTGAGAGCCTTCATATACACGGACATGTGTTCTCACTTACCGGTCACAAAACTTCCCCGTTTTTTATTCCGTCTGCATTATAGATAGTTCAAGAAAATTGCCAGTTACGGGTTGTCAAGTATGAAGCTTTGGCGAAACCTATGGGTAGTTTCTGTGATCTGGCAAGGCAACGAAAACGACGACAAATAATGTTAGACCTAGCAGGTTGCCAATGGCGTCCGCTACTTTATCGCCCTTTGCTCCAAATTACAGGTTTATCCTCCTGCGCTCATTCTCTTGAGTTGCTGCTATGTCTAAAATTCTAATTTTAAGGACGTGGGGATGTCAAAATCAATTTCATTTTCTACGGCATACATACTAGAAAACGAAGGTATTGCAATCCATCCCAAAAAAATCAATACCGAAAGTGCGATGGAAATACATGTTTTGAAGACTTTTGAATCGTCTGTGTGTTTCTGTATGTGCGTGTGTATTAGAAGGTAACTCAATAACCATAACACCTCTAAATTACAAACGTGGTACAAAATTTATGATACGGTCATGATAAATAAAGTGTTAGGTATATTGATTTTTTGGGAATAACCTATGAGGTTCTCTTATTTGGTAGGAAAGTGATAAACTTCAAGAAATCGACTAAAACGTCCTACACAAAGGGTGTGTAGCTCTTTGAAACGCATAACTTATTTCAAATCATCCTTTAGGCGGCATTTGTTTCTTTTTCTTCCGATATATGCATTGTTATTGGTTTGAAGTTTTCAACATTTTTGTAACAATGCTATGGAATCTTTAGGCTAACATATAGTGTTCTTATTTTTAACATATGAGCATCGATTCAAGTTTCTCTGTTCCTGCGTGCGTACAATAAACGTGTAATGTCTTTGTTATTGCTAAGATTTATTAGACTGGCATGAAGTACACCAGTAAAACATAAGCTTTCGTAAAAGTGTTGTATAGAAGTTAGTGATTGTGTGCGTAGTTAAGTCACGTGAATGGAACAACGTATTTTTTTCAGGTGTGGATATAAAACAGTCAGTAAGATGTAAATTTTGTCAGTTCTTATGATTGATTAAGTCGTTTATTTTCTGCTTCATTTATTTTGCCTCCTCCGTTTACAAAAACGTAGGAGTACTGAAACTCGAGGGGTTTCTGAAATTCTCTACATTTTTTCATATATTTTGCGTTCTATACGACCTTTTAACTAAAGAGATGACCATTAGGAAAATTTATTTACAGTCATCTAAGCCAAAAATATTTTGGGTAATATGGGGAGTTAAAATATTTGTTCCACCACCAGATTGCCTTTTGTCATCATACTTGTATAAATGGGAAGCCTAATTCATTACTGTTCCCTGTTATACAAATGAAGGTGAACCTAAAGTTCTGTTCAGATGCAATATTATCTATATAAGAGGAAGGAATTTCCATCTGTGAAAGTAACACATGACATCCGTACTTCATGCATTCAAAGGTAAGCAAGAAATCACTGGTCATCACTGATGTGATGGTAATGCTGGTCTTAGTTCATCACTGTTTGCTATGCTACAGAGAAAAAGCGATGTATGTCATGTAGGCAGATTCAGTCTGGGTTTTAGGGCACCATTATATATGTTTCAAGACTTTGTTTGTTAACCCTATACCATATGCTGTTGCCATTTGAATACGTTAAGCTTTAATTAATTAATTAACTAATTCATTTATTTATTTGCATGCATCCTTATTGTTTCAAATTGGAACCACGATGCATTTAGCTTACTTTGAAAAGAGCTACAGACCCATCAGTTTGCTTTCAACACTGAGTAAACTGATGGAAAAACTTACTCTAAGTCGACCAAGGACTATCCTGAATCGACACAATATTGTCAGAGCGGATCAATTCGGCTTTCGCTCTCAGCATTCCACTCAACGCCAACTACTTCGTCTAGTCGATGAAGTTTACACAGCCTTTAACAGGAAACAGTTCGTTTCAGCACTATTCCTAGATATCACCAGAACATTCGACAGCGTATGGCACAAAGGCTTACTCTCCCGTCTCATCACCTACCAAACCCCTTCCTACTTAATTCATCTCATCCACTCCTACCTTTGATGTCTCGCACGACGGTATCTTATCCTCATCCCATTCCATTAGAGCTGGCGTTCCCCGAGGTAGTGTCCTGGCACCCACTCTCTTCCTTTTACACATCAACACTCTACCATCTCTGCCACGCTGCTCGCTGTATCTCTTTGCTGACGATACAGCTGTCCCTCCACATCATCAGAGCTCAACCTGTGTGCTCTCAGGATTCAACAATATGCTGACCTCCTCACCACCTCGTTCGAACGTTGGTGCCTACGCGTCCACCCACAGAAAAGCCAGGCAATCACCTTCTCGTCCATTGGAAAACTTACGTTAAGTATCTTGGTGTTCTACTTCACATCAAATTGACGTGGAGAGACCACATTATATATGTGGCTAATAAAGTTGGTAAAAGTATGGCCATGCTCTACCCTCTCTATAACCGACGATCGGTGATGTCTCTGCCTACAAAACTGCTCCTGTATAAGCAATTACTCCGGCCAGCCATCACATACGCCAGTGAAATATGGGGAGTAGCAGCCAAGTCTCACCTACACCTCCTTGAAATTCTACAATCCCGATTCCTCCGCATTGCCACAGACTCCCCTTGGTACATCGCCAATCTAGTTATCCGACGTGACCTACGTATGCCCCCAATAACAGACTACGTACATACTCTTTCACCTTCCTTCTATCAAAACCTCTCCCGCAACTTCTACTCCCTCATCCGTGGTCTAAATGAGTACGACATCGATCTTGGAGAGCGCTACAAACGCCCGAGACTGCTTCTAGACACAAAATAACACATCAGATGGCGTATATATAACTGCAACCACATCATCTGCCGTATTTTATCCTTTCTTACAAAAACTTCACTGCCAGTAGAGGGTCTAGCCCTGATCTGGCTTGAGACCGAATATCTGACATTCAGATCTTCAAAGTCCAGTCGCGCGCGCCTATGTGTGTGTGTGTGTGTGTGTGTGTGTGTGTGTGTGTGTGTGTGTGTGTGTGTGTGTGTGTGTGTTACTTTGAAATGTTACTGAGCTTGGAGTTCATTATTTTCCTCACAGATGGCAGTAGGGTCGTTTTTAGAAAGAAATACAACGCACAGCGCATTTGCGGATGATGATCAGCTACGCCGATCATTAGGGCCCTTTAAAAAACTAGTCATGGCGAAAGCCAGATATAAAACTTTCTAAAAACGATACAAGTGTAACAAAACCTATTAAAATACACGTACATAAAAAACATCAATCAAAACCTACTAAAAATTTCGTTCACTAAATCCTAAACTCTAAACTAGACAAGAATCTAAAAACCTTCTCCACGGGTCTCCACGCACGGCCTACACGTGGGTGGGCCTGTTTACCGTCACCCTCAACCACGAAGAGGAGCCCACACGAGGGAGACTGTTGGCTCGGGACACCGGGTGCGCCAAACCCGTACCTAACGAAGTAGGCCCCTGGGGGAGCGCCTTTGCAAGTTTACCAACAATAGTGTATTATATGTCATCATATACATGACAGCAAACACTTGTTCTAACTCTTTAGAACAATAGTATAGTGTTATGTATGTCAAATGCTAATAAAATACAGTGCCAAGAAAGCTTATTTTCTATAAATAACTTTGTTTTCATGAAAGCATTTGTTGACGTCTAGCAGCACCATGCATTTATTTCGAGCCTGTTGGTGCACCTGTTTAGACAGCTTTTCACTCTAAACTCTTGAACTCTTAATCATCATCACGAGAGTCATGTTGACTCTATCTATCAAAGACCTTAGCCTATGTACGGCTAGTGCGAAGAAGTGATTAATTTCCATCAATTAACTAAAATAATAAGAGTTAAATGATGAAGCCTGGGACTCCAGTACTTACGATAGTACGTCGCCACAAACGGTGTATCTCGAATGCGAGAGCCCCAAGTGGTTTACCACGGAAATATATGAGTCAAATGGAGAATTTAATGTCATGATGGCAAGTTGACCATGGTAGCTCAATGGGTTAGAGCGACTGGACGGAAACCAGTAGACCCGTGGTTCAAATCCCGGCCATGGCATTGAATTTTTCATATTGACTGTATCTATCAAAGACCTTAGCCTATGTACGGCTAGTGTGAAGAAATGATTAATTTCCATCAATTAACTAAAAGAAATCGGAGCATTTCTGAACTACATATTTGGTATGCCAATGCTGGATCCTGATATGGTTAGTGACTGCTTTGCTGAAGTCCTCATGGCAATGATGCCTGTCTTGGAAAAATTACGGATGCTGCGACTATTTAGTGGAAACTTACATAGACGAAAATGCACTATGTCCTCCTTCCATGTGGGCAGAACTAAGTTGCAACAGATAGAACTACCAACGCTTGCGAAAGTTTCCACAACTTATACTACAAGCCGTGTTACCCCTGCAGCCCATATCTGTACCGATTTCTTGAATACTGAAGTAAATTCAGCTGGATACTAAAATTGCAATTAATTTCTCAACAAATAAAAAAGGAAGGGTCTTAATCCTCACTTTAACTTCATGATGCAGCAAGTAGAACATTTAAAAGCCGGAAATATTTCAACAATGGAATACGTGAAGTCGATTTCTTATAGAAAGAAACTTGAAAATACATGGAAATAAAATCTAAAAGGAAAAATAAGACTTAGTTTAAAGACGAAAATACATATTACTGTATGATATAGGTTTAGAATGTCAAAATAACGAAGCACCTAATTGCGGGTCCATTGTGAGTAAATTACAGAAAATAAAGAAATAATGACGAAGATGATAAATGTGGAATCTTTTGGGGTACGAGCTAGTTACCTCCTCTTGGTACACCCTGGGTAACGCTAAACGAACTATGACAACAACCACTGATTTAAATGTAAGCATTAGAGCATCTTTTGGTATTAGAGTCGTTTTTGTTATTAATCATAAACGCAAAAATGGAACAACTTCTACTAGAAGTATGTACCTAATATTTCATCAAACATTATGAACACTAAACTGGAATTGTTACCCGTTTCGAGCGGGAGACATTGTACCTAGTAATTAAGGACTGGAACTGGGAGGTTTGGGGGCTATTTTTCTGACCGCGGGAGGCTTTGGTCCCGCATCCCTTAGTAGCTGGTCGCCGAACGGAAACAAAAGTAATAATAGTACAAATGTTTAGGGTATTTGTGGTGTAACAATAACACATATTCTTGAGAGGAATCTGAGACACAGCTAGGCTGGTCGTGGAGGAAGAAAGCTATCCGGTAAACAACCAAAATATTGGACACAGTAATGACTTACAAGGCGCATGTAAATATTTGTACACTTATCAAAAAGCTCCCTGCTACTCTACCTACAAGCGAATAATGGTCTTCCTTTAGCCTGAAATTTATTGTGTAAACCTAAAGTTTGTTTAAAATGTAAACAAAAATTGAGAAACTACTTACTCACGCATATTATTGTCGCGGCGCTGGGCATAAACGTTTCGGCACAAATCGATAATAGACGGCGGATAATGTTTCACGAGCTTGCTTGAGCAGTTAACGATAACGCGGTGAAGTGTCGTTGAAGGTGATCCCTGCTCCATGGAACAGGGGCCTTCGACTTATTACCCTCCCGGGACACTGTCCCTTACTGGCATTTTATGAGTAATAATCAACGGACGGTGGTTTGATGGTTGGTTTTTCTTCTGGTGATTTTGAAGTTAAGAGGGAAGAGAAATAGTAAGATCGATATGGGATGAGGATGATAGGTTTATGGTACGCCTAGGGAGGTTCTTGGGTGTTTGTAGGTAGCTCTGGGGTCTATATCACATTCCTCGAGACCCCTGATGAGATCACAAACTAGATGGTAGGTCAGAATAGAACTTATGTGAAAGTTTTCGGATGTAGGTGGTGAGATAGGGAAATGATAGGTCTTTGTGTATGTTGATGTTGGGGATGTACCATTCCACACCTGTAGCAGTTCTTAAGTATCGATTCTGCAGGACCTGGAGTTTATATAAATGTGAAGGTGCTGCAGCACCCCAGACTTGACATGCGTAAGTTATCGCCGGCCTCAGTATTTGCTGATAAATGAGAATCTTGTTCCTGAGACTCATTGGTGACTTTTTATTATATAACGCATATAGCATGCCCATGCGTTTTGTAACTTCGGAGGCGACAGAAAGGATGTGGGCCTTCCAAGTAAGGCGCATGTCAAGTAGAACTCCAAGATATTGGGCTTGATTACTCCACGGAATGTCTTCTCCTGCCAGATGTAGCTCAGGAACGTCTTGGATTTGGCGATGGGTGAAGATGACTGCCTGTGATTTTGCGGCGTTTATGCGTAATCGCCAAGTGAGGAACCAGGCGGAAATCATATTAGCATAGCGCTGAAAGCGTTGTACAGCCATGAGGTGTTGACATGAGGCCGTGGTGATTGTTGTATCGTCAGCAAACAAATAGAGTTTGCAGCTCCAGATAGTGGGAAGGGTGTTGATGTAAGTTAAGAAGAGCGGGGGCCAAGTACACTGCCTTGGGGTACCTCTGCATTGATGAAATAGAGTTTGGAAGCAATGCCATCTGTGACGACGGAAAAGGTGCGTTGTGTGAGGTAATTGTTGACAAGATGGATTATGTAAGGAGGAAAGTTGTAACTGATTAATCGGTAGAGAAGGCTTCGATGCTAGACAGAGTCGGAGGCCTTTGAGATGTCTAGGAAGAGAGCTGCAACGTACTGACGATTGTTGAATGCACGGGTCACCTCATAAACCAGACGTAAAAGTTGGTGCGATATGGAGTGGCACTGGCGAAATCCAAACTGTTCCGGGCGCAGGATGTTTAACTCATCTAGGAGTTTTTGGAGGCGATGTTGGAGCACCTTCTCAAATAGTTTGCTAATTGCTAGTAGCAGACTAATGGGTCGGTGGTTTTCGATATTTTTAGAATCCTTGCCAGGTTTGGGGATGGTAATGCGTTTGGCATGTTTCCATTTTTTGGGAAAGTATGAGAGAAGGAGCAGGCTATTGAATAGATGTTCTATCAAAGCTATCCAGCTTTGCGGGAGTGCCTTGAATGCGGCGTATGGTATTTGGTCGCAGCCAGCAGCTTTGTAAGGTCGAACTGAAGCAATTAAACCATTGACCTCAGCGATGTTGGTGAGGTGCACTTCATCTGTATTATAGTGAGAGGCAAGGAAGTGTTGTACCACTTGTTCAATCTCTGCGACCTGTTCATGGTCAGGGGATTCTGCAGGATGGAAAGTAGCCGCCAGGTGTTCGGCTAGGAGTTCCACTTTTTCTCTGGAGGATTGTGCTATTCGTTGACCGTCGGTAAATGGCGGGTCTGAGGTGGGTATGTGGAGCATAACCTTAGACATCCTCTAGAGAGAGACATCAGTGGTGTCGAGTGTACACAATTTTCTCTCCCGTTCATCGTTGAAGTGGTCTGTAAGTTCCAGCTTCACTGCTGCTTGGAGGCGATTCCATTCCCTCTTATCTTGTGGTTGGCGCGTATTTTGAAAATTTCGCCGTGCTCTGTTTTTGGCCGAGATGAGTTGGCGAAAGTGTTTTGGGAGAGGTTTGAGGGGACTATGTGGAGTTTTGCGGACAGGAGTTGCTTCACGCATGGCATCAGCCATGTTGGTAGTGATGAACTTCTCCAGATCATCAGCTGCCGCAAATGTTGTGCAAAGGTGAATATTGGCGGGTTTTTCGGCCACGATATTTGAGAATTTACTCCAGTTTGTTTATCTGGGATTTAAGAGAAAAGGTAAAGATTTAGGTGCTTATTTTGCCTTATAGAGTAAGATGGTGGGAAAGTGATCAGAGAAAAGTTCAGGAAGAGAAAATATTGTTGGGTGACTGCGTATGTTACACAGTAGATCTATATTCAGCCAACCAGGAGGTCCACAGTCACCGTGTGTTATGGTAGGAGAGGTAGGAGTAAGCACAACCAGATTTTTACGCTCTAAGTAACGTTCTAGAAGGCGTCCACGACTGTTGGTGATGGTGGAGTTCCAGAGAGTATTCTTGGCGTTGTAGTCTCCCATGGCTATGGTGGGAGAGCCAGTGAAAATGTGGTCTAGATCTCGCTGAGATATCGCTCTACTCGGTGGGATGTATACCGAGCAGATGTTGAGGGGTCCCTTGTCAGTTACAACTTGGATTCCCGTTCCTTCAAGACCGTCAACAGCAGGCAGGTGAAGGCAGTGATGGGTGGTATGCCTTTGGATATATACTACAGTCCCACCGCAACCGTCCGGACGATCAGTCCCGTGAAAAATCATTCCTGGAATGGTGGCCTTATATCGTGGAGCTAGGTGTGTCTCCTAAACAAGGAAGATGTTAATTTTGTTCACAGTGATGAAGTTTGTGGCCTCGCGTATCTGATGCCGCAAACCATTGGCATTCCAGGAACAAATGCGCAGACTGGTGAGGTATTGTATGATATTAGTGACGTCCGCCATTGTTGCCCATGAAGATGAAGACGGTATGTACTAAGATTCTTTGTGGTGGTATCGTAGGGGGGCGGATAGCCAGTGCATCGGCTAAGGCAGCTGCAAAGTCAGCCTGCAGGTATAGAGCAATCCTGGACATTAGGTTCAGAAATTGCTCATTAGGGATGGATGGCTTAGGATTCTGCGGTAGGGACTGATTTGTGGTTGGACGAGTCGAAAGCCGTAACGCGGTGAGTGATCACAGAGGCGGCAAACAATGTTATCTAAGATAAAGGAATCGCCGCCACAGGTAGGCTTTCATGTCTGGAAATTTCTAGAGATATCTCAATTGACGGAGAATGGTTGTTTTTCTTGTTTGTGCGGGAATGTTCTCGGCTTATGAATGGACATAGAAAAAGGATGGTGATACGCCAGCAGGGGAGTTGTGGTTGTGAAACAGTTGTTGTGTAACAAGAGTGTTGTAACGAAAGCTAATGTAATCAGCTATCACGCTTGGTTATTGTCATCGACCTTGGTAGACTGGAGGTGTATGTAACGTAATGCTGATGTTATCTGTAAGAATATTTATACGAAAATAAAGGATATTTTTAATTTCTGCAACTGGGCCTTTTAATTCTACGAACCCACAAAGTCACAATTGGTGTCAGGAAGCGGGACGACAACATCACCAAGGAGATGGAAGAAATGAAGACCGTATTAACAACGAAGACTGAAGCTGCAAATAGCAACTTGGGCGCGACGATGACCGCGAAGATGACCGACACCAGGAAGAGCAACCGGAGTGACGAGTAAGGACCGGCGAGGCGAGGAGCACGTCGGCGCCATCACCACCATCCCCTCAAAAGACAATGCGCGCCGTCAGCCGACGTATGGATGACAGCCTCATCGCAGACGATTGGGTACGGGGCAAGCCGTGCTGCGTGCTCGTAGACACCGGGTCAACCATGACCGTCATCAGACCCGACGCAGCCAGGGGTTCTCCGTCAAGAAAACCGAACCGACCATACCAGCTAGTGACGGCATCGGGCGAAACCTTGACCGTGGAGAGGAAGGCCCTGCTGCAGTTGACCTTGGGATGGAGTGCCGTGCGTCAGTGGGTGTTCGCCGTGGAGGTGGCCGAGGAGATGATACTACTACTGGATGCCCTCAGGAGCCACAAGGCGACGGTCGACGACGGCAGGAATGTCCTGTGGCTCAATGGAGAAGAGGTCATACTCCGGCAACCCGTGGAACGCCTTGGAAACTGCACGGTCATCTTGAAGGAAGACGTGGGTCCCCGCGAGAAAGGAGGTGGTGGAGACGGCATGACTGGGACGACAGCGAATGAAGAACATTGTTGCCGTGCCAAGAGGTGCCAGTGAGGCTGCTTAACCTAGCGTACATCGATCATGACGTCCAGGCCGGAATGGAGATAGGGACGTGCGAGCCTGTGGTCATCGTGACAGCAATCGATAAGACACTGGAGCCGGTGCCAACGCAACACCTGGGGCCCCGGCTGGAAGGCTTACTGGAGAGGGCGGCCGATCATCTGACCGCAGAACAGTCGAGAAGTTTCGACAACTGCTGAGAATATACCAGCGCGTCCTCAGCTAAGGCAAAGAAGAACTGCTGCGTCACCCGGCGAGAGTTGCTGGCGGTAGTAAAGGCCTTGGAGCACTTCCACAAGTACCTGTATGATTAGCCATTCCCCCTGAGGACTGACCACTCCGCCCTAACCTGACTACTGTGCTTTGGAAACCTGAAAGACCAGACAGCACGTGGGTTCAGAGGCTGCAGGAGTGCGACTTCACCTCTGAACATCGTAGAGGGAAGAACCACGGTAACGAAGACGCAATGTCCCGAAGACCCTGCCCAGAGGAGTGCGGCCAATGCAGAAGAGTGGAAGAGAAGGAGCGTGCCGCAGCAGTCTGAGTAGTCACGGCAGTGCCTGCGGAGGACTGGGATAGCGCAGGCCTGAGGAGGGAGCAGCTGGCAGACGCAGATTCTGGACCACTCTTGAGGAAAGCGGAGGCAGGGACAAGACCAGCCTGGGAGGACAGCGCACCGAGGAGGGCCCCCTACAAGTCGTACTGGGCCCAATGGGACTCGCTGAAGACAGAGAAGGCGTGCTGTTCCGGGTTTAGCCCAGAGGTTCTACTCCCATTAGTCCTGAACCCGTAGGAACTGGACCCGGGCCTCCTTCGACCAGGGAGTATCCGAGCTGTCCCAAAGGGCGCTCGGCGTCCTCCGTGGGGCTTTCCATAGGGCAAGACCTAGAGACTAACAAGCCCTCCCATCTGGTCCTATGAACTCAAGACGGGATGGAAGTGGATACGCCACTTACGCGCGTCAACACTCAAGGTGAAGACTACCGAAAAACCTCGGTGGGGCCGCCTGGTGATCTAGCACACCTTCTACTAGCTTTGCAGGCTAGTACCCGGGAGAATTAATGGCTTCCCTCAACCCCGTCCGAAGACGTACCCCATTCCCACGGGTATCGGGAACACACTGCCCCCTCGAGTCCATCCCAATCCAAACAACTCCCAAAGGAGGGGCTCGGCTGTTCGGCCCGAGGTTCCTCTAGTAACGTCAGAGGTACCAGCTGCTCCGGGTATGGTAGTCGTCCGATGGGAAGACGCAGAGATAACATTTGGTACTTCCCCGAAGTAAGGTCCCGGAGGTCTTGGAGGAAGTGCACGCCGATACTTCAGCAGGACACCTGGGAGTAAACCAAACAATCGACAAACTTCAAAAGCCGTGGCAAGGACAGTACCGGATGGTGAAGAGGATTAACGACGTAGTCTAACGCATCCAGAAGGTGCCACAAGGGAAGATGCTGGTGGTACACTTGGATCGTCTGGCCCGCTACGATGGTGCTGTTCGGGACAACCAGCCTTGAGGAGGGAGCAGTGTCGCGGTGCTGGGCATAAACGTTTTGGCACAAATCGATAATAGACGGCGGATAATGTTTCATGAGCTTGCATGAGCAGTTAACGATAATGCGGCGAGTGATCACAGAGGCGGCAAACAATGTTATCTCAGATAAAGGACTCGCCGCCACAGGTAGGGTTACATGTCTGGAAATTTCTAGAGATATCTAGATTGACGGAGAGTGGTTGTTTTTCTTGTTTGTGCGGGAATGTTCTCGACTTATGAATGGCCGTCGGGGTGCATCAAATTTATCTAAACTAGGTGATTCCAAGGCCACGCCGTGGCTCAGTGGTTAGACCGCTTGGCTCTCACCAAGGCGGCCCGGGTTCAATCCCAGGTGACCGCAAAGTGAGATTTGTGGTGGACAACACGGCGCTGGGGCGGGTTTTCTCCGGGACCTCAGGTTTCCCCCGCCATCTCATTCCACCGGTGCTCCATCTTCATCTCATGTGTCATCAGTGTCACCGCCTGCGGTGTCGTATGTAGTAAAAGCGGGCGTTAAACACTACGCATTAGGTGATTCCAAAAGTACTTAGAGTAGCATAGCAGCACTAAATGTACTATAGAATGTGGATGCAAATATTTAAAATGTACTTAGAATAAAGTCTACTGCAAATAAAAAACTAATTGCATCTCTGAAGAGCTTTTTTTATACAATTTACATCCTCCAACGTTAAGTCATATCGGACTATGAATAAATTGGGTGAAATGATGCTCAAATGAGTCCGGGGTCCATGGAGCTTAGAGTTACCCGACATTCGTCTATTAGGATAGGGGAAAACCCCGGAAAAACCTTATTTAGGTAACTGAACCTGACCAAGTTTCGAACTCGGGAGCTCTTGTATGTGAGGCAATCTCTGAAGAGCAAAACCTTACATTGGTGGAACGGAGTAAGTAATTAGCTATTTTCTTTTTCCCTTTGTTTTTTATTTGCTTTTAGGAAAAATCCATATGGTCATCGTAGGTACTAAGCTATTAAAATGCTGCTCAAGTGATTTGAATATACCCATAGTCACATTTGTAATTGCTGGTTCTTGTTGGGAATATTCCCAAGGAGATTAAAATTGGAATAGTTATGCAATTTTTAAAAAAGGATTATAGACAACTACCTTCTAAATACAGACTTGAAAAAGCAATGTTTAATCATATTGTGAAACACGTTGATGAAAATAGCATTCTAAATTCAGTCCAATTTGATTTTAAGAAGGGATTATCTGTTGCCAATATCACAAATTGATTTAACAATGAAGTATTACATGTAATGAAAAAAAAAAAACAAACAAACAAGTAGTTCATTCTAGGTATTTTCTGCGATCTGATCATTGCTTTGGATATGTATTAATCATGAGTTTATGCTAGATAAATTGCGCTTTAATAGTCTGGATAAATTGTTTATTACCTAGTTTGAATTCTATTTAACAAATTGAACATTCAAATCTATTGTTAAGAATAAAGAATCAGATCCAGTACCATCAAACTTGGAGTTCCTCTGGAGCCAATATTGAGTCAATTTCTCTTTCACTCCTTTATTTGATTCAGTATCATTTAAGTTCCTAGAGCAAATAATTATTAATATTAATGATAATACTTTGGGATTTTAAACAAATGTGCACTCTTTTGATTACATACCATTAAATTCATGTAACACGTATATAAAAGAAAACTTCATTCCATCTCCCTCTCACGCTCTAAGCGCATATACAAGTCATGCACATACAGGTGCTCCAAATCAAATGCTTCACATATTGACAAGACGTGAATATATTGCACCAGCCAGTCAAATTGTTTAAAGTAGTATATACTACGTATTTATACCACAGGACCACTAAATGCTCAGAATACTTGTTTGTTGATTTGCTGTGTTTTTTAGCATAACCATGCTTTAGAAAGTAAACAAACTTGTTCCACAATTTTCAACGATAACAATAACATATCCTTCTCGTTCTTCATTCTGAGCGCTTCCATTCTACACGTACGTCATCCATTGATTTCACTGGTATTGTGAGCTGGTCTGGTCATCTGTATTCTCAGAAGTCGACATTTTTCACAGCCTGACTACATGCACTCCTCTATATCTTCGTCAATAACCATTTGAGATATAAATTCAAGAAATTCGTTTCTAAGCTCTATGGACCCTGGACTCATTTGAGCATCATTTCACCCATCGTCCAATATGACTTAACGTTGGAAGACGTAAAAAAAGGTATGAAAGCTATTTAAAAATATTTCGGTATATATGTTACTACTTATCACTATAAATCAAGGACAAGCTAATATTAAAAGGAACTGATGAGTATTCCAACTTTTGGCTTCTACAACAAATATCCAGAAAATACTAACTTCCAAGTGACTTTTCGTTTGTCCTTCATTCATTAAGATATTCTTCTTCTTTAACTTCCCTAATGGTACCACTGTCGTGGTACAAGGCAGGCCTAAGGAACCGAAGCTTTGGATCCGATAGAGAACCAGGATAGATGATCAGTCCAATGCCTGGTGTGAGGGTGGAGGAAGTGGATGACATACATGAGGGCAAGATGAACGAGAGGAAAGATGATGATGGAGTAATTGGTGGAATGCTGACGGGGGAAACCGGAGGACCCGGAGAAAACCCGCCCC
Organism: Mantis religiosa; assembly: GCA_030765055.1. Lineage (NCBI taxonomy): Eukaryota > Metazoa > Arthropoda > Insecta > Mantodea > Mantidae > Mantis > Mantis religiosa. The sequence continues at coordinate 282,638,890 of CM060948.1, read as the reverse complement.
AGCGCCATGTTATCCACCACAAATCTCACTTTGCGGTCGCCTGGGATTGAACCCGAGCCACCTTGGTGAGACCAATAGTTCTAACCACTCAGCGGTGGCTCGGCCTCAATAAGATTTTTAGGCTTAAATTACCGTATTCTTTGCAATTCTGAACATTTTACTATTGTATTAAGGTACATTTGAGTATGAGGAATCACATGAAGTTACTTAATATATAGTTAATATATTGAAAAACTGATGTAACTTTCTGTGGAATTGTTCAGTAGTGAAATACAACTGTCTCGATTGTTATTTACATCTAATCAATTGTAAGATAAAGTTTGCCTGTTACTTTGCACCAGTTGCCGATTTTTGTTTTTTCTTTCCCATATCTCGTATCGATGTAAAAATCGATTGGTTCTTTTGGAATCGAGATAGTACGTGCACACCACAGATTCAGATTAATACCAGATGCTCAACTCCGTGGTAAAGTTTGAAGCCGCATAGGGCGCTCTTTCCTGAACCTTTAGACCCCGGTGACCTTGGGAACTACGGCCGGTAGTGTAGTAAGTTTCTATTGCGATGGAGCTATGGTGCATTCGCTACCCGTACCCTTCCCCACCCGTGTTCAGTGACTGATAGAATCACAGGATAGAATCCAACTTCTTTCGAAATCACATCTCGGCACACATGAATAGTTTATGCGCATTTCAACTATTGCATAATAGCATAATACGCATCAAACACGTGGGGAAATGTGTGGTAAACTATTCATCAGTGTGCGAGATGTGACTTCAAAGGAAGTTGTCCAATTTGTGAAAAAAATATGAAAAATCCACTTGAACTTTTCCTGTTAAATATGAATAATTGACTTCCACAAAGCATTATATCTTTAATCCTGTTGCAAATTGATAACTTTGTCTTTAAAAACAATAAAAATTTTAAAAATGAGAGAGTGAGATCACTTAAGATGCTGTTGAGATTATACAAGAATCTGTATCCCCTTTCCCTCAAGCTTCTTAGTGTAATACTTAAAATAAAGATAACTTAACACTAAAATAATGATTCTGTAGACACAGGAAAACAGGAAAGGATACCATAGTGTTATGTGTAATGCAATTTCTTTGTACACAGAATGTTGAAAAATTCCCTGGAATAACAGTGAGAAAAAAAAAAACCTAAAGAAATATGTATATAAATTTGAAATGATACCAACAACTATGTACAAAAAAATAGAACTATTTCTTTAAAATGACAACAAAGCAGCTCTGTTAATGGTTATATTTAAGAAGAATTTTAAAAGCTCAATAGTACATACATTATTTTCAGCACAAGTATACTGAAGTATATTCAGAGAAAAACCTGAAATTTGTGATCGATTCATATAAGATTAATAATGTCAAAATAGTACAGAAGTCAATATTAGCAACTGGTGACATAAATTTCATAAATGGCACTATTTTATATACTTCTAATCACTTTGGTTGAATTAACATTCACAAGTGCAGAATAAATTATGAAAAATAATAATTACATTAAAGCTGTATCATTCATTTAAAATTGTCCTAAGCTTAACTCTGTCTTCACAACACAAGAATATTACAGCGTTGTATTTTTAAATGCTTCAATGGCATGCATATGCACAGTAATGAATGCTGAAGAAGAAAATGTGCAGTTTTAAAAATAAAATTTAATGCACAGTGTATCTTCCAATAAGAGATTATTTCATGTTGTCTTGCTTTAACTTGATAAGACTTTAAGCAATGTACTTTATGACTAAGATGGCAAATGGAGCCCTCTGCATAGTGTAAACCTCTCAGTCCATAACATACAACTGAATGTGTGTCAAATAAATAAATCAATGAAAGATTACACTATGAAATATTAATGCTGTTTGTAGTTTTAGTTAAGAAGTGAAAGTGATGGAACTGTGTGTTTGAGTAGTTAATAGAAAATAATTTAGTAATGTAATTTATTTGCTCACACATCTAACCATTATTTCTTTTGACAGTCCATAATTCCCTTATGTGTTCACTACAAAGAAACAAGAAGTGCATTATATAGCAAAATAATGTGCAGTTTTATCTACTTTTCAAAATTATTATGTGGCTTCACATCACTGCATGTAACGAATGTCTCATATATTAGGTTAAACATCTTTTTTCCATGCCAAAGATTGAGATTTTCATTCCAAATTAGAACAATGAGAGGATGTTTAACAGTGTAGTTTCATGTCACATGTAACATTTCTGTGGGTCACGCTAGTAACGTTATATCACCCTTACAATGGTTAGAATTACAGAAATTGTGTACCAATATTACTCATAAATGGTGGCAAGTACATGTTGAGAACAGATGTACCACAGAATACATAAATGCTGTGCAAATATCACTTTAACTTGTTATCCCATTTGTGTGTGTGTGTTAATAAGGAAGAGGATTTATAACCTATTATTTATTGTGAAGCTTTACTAATTTGAGATCAAGTCACACTGTGTTTAGGTCCTAGCTAGCTGACATTGTGCATGTTTTAAGAATAACTGGAATAATAGAAATTGAGACGATTTAAAATGGTTATTCAACTATGTTACAACTAGTGGCACGGATAGGATTTTAAAGAAGACGAACTCTTAAGTGACTTTCTACAATCAAGTAAGGTGTAATAAATTTGAAACATTTAATGATACTGAGAAATCATGGCTAAAAAAGTGCTAAAAATGGCTAACCCAGACTACAACGGACCCCAGAGAAATAGATGACATCAATCTTACAGATTTATGCATAAGGAATAATTACTTCATGTTTAACCAAAAATTCTACAGACAATCAAAAGGATTAGCTATGGGGAGCCCACTTTCGCCTATTTTAGCAGACCTATACATGAGCTATTTTGAAACACACATAGTAAAGGCCTTCCCACAGATTTATAAATTTTGGCAGAGATATGTTGATGATGCTTTTGCTATCATTCCGGAAAAACTTAGAGAAGATTCTCTAAAATTACTAAACCTGCAAGATAATCACATCCAATTTACTATGGAAGTAGAAAGAGACAACACCCTACCCTTTTTGGACCTCAAGATAACTAGAAATCGTCATGGTGTAGATTTTGGAATATACAGGAAGCCCACACACATAGATAATTACATAAAGAAAAATGAATACAACCCAGTTTCACATCAACTAGCTGCCTTTAGAAGTCTAATTCACCGGCTATACAACATCCCACTGAGTAAGGATGAATTTTTGAAAGAACAACAACACATAAAAGACATAGCGGTATTAAATGGATTCAACCCAGCCATCATAAGGAACACGATGAAGAGAAAAGAAAAACTGAAGATAATATCAAAAAATACCACTCTCATACCACTTAAAAACACAAATTGGCAATATAGAAAATTCACCTACCATCCATGGGCTTTTAGAAAATTTGAACGAATCTTCAAAAGACTAAACTTAAAACTAGCACCCCAAAACAAATTCAGTCTGAGGAACCTGATAAATAAACCACTGAAAAATACAATCCCCAACAATTTGAAATCAGGAATTTATCAGATTAATTGTGAAACCTGTGAAAAAAGCTACATAGGAAAAACTAAGAGAAACTAGTTAACCAGGCAAAAAGAACACCAGAGGAACATTAAGTTGAAACAAACAGAAAAATCTGCAGTTTCACACCATTTTTGGACAGAAAACCACAACATTGGCCACAACATTAAACTGTTAAAATCTTTAAGTACACCCATAGCAGTGAATATTTGGGAAAAAATATTCATAAACAAAAACCGTGATAAAGTTATAAATTTTGAAATCCCGGCATTAAATGAAGTATTAAAACTTAGTGCCCCTAACACCAGATGGCAGAGTGATCGGAGCTCCGTAGTAGTGGAAGAAGAGGAAGGTTCATTTAATCACCAGACAGCTGAGGATGAGATCGAATGATCTTGAAAACGTTTCAGTTATACAACAACAAGTAAGTGAAGTTTGAGTGTAAACATAGTGACTCATAAATCAAACTCAAATATGAAGAATACTTCACTGTTAATAATGGATTATTAATGCTTTTAATATTTAAGCTCATCTTTGTTTGGCTTCCAGAAGAATTCCACATTAGTTTCATATGTACCCAAACGGAATAAAGTTGTATTGGCCCTCTCTACAATGCACCATGACACTGCTATTGTTATTACAACTGGAGAAAAAAGAAAGCCAGAAATAATAACTTTCTACAACACAACAAAATCAGGTGTTGACACTGTAGATCAGTTGTGTAGCACATATAATATGTCCAGGAAGACAAACATGTGGCCAATTGTGGTGTTTTTCAGCATGCTGAATGTAACAGGCATAAATTGTCAAATTATTTTCCAGAGTAACAATAAAAGTGATGTGAAGAAACGCAGTCGCTTTCTGAAAAATTTGGCTTGTGATCTTGCAGATGACTACCTGAGGGTTCGCTCACAATGTTCTTCCCTACCAGTAGCCCTCAAACGGGACATTTCTAACCTATATACTAACACAGACGAAACACAGATGACAAAAGAAGGTGATACGAGTGCAAAGAGAAAAAGGTGTTACAAATGTGGTCGTTTGAAAAACAGAGCCACGAGATATACATACAGGTCTTGCGCACAGTATATTTGTCTCAAACATGCCCAGCAAATATGTTCAGACTGTACAGAGTGTGAATACAGAAGCACTGTGAAAAATAAGCTGTGGACCATTCATAAAGGTTTGACGTTGAGCATAATATTGTGTTAGAAAAGACTAGAAACTGGTGATAAAAGTTTTTATGCACAATCTTAGGACACTAACATTTATGAATAATCAAAAATGGTTAAAATACGCAACATTGTTTAATTGTTAATTTCATTTAAATCAAACTATGTTAATGTTGAATTTATCCAAAATAAGTACACTTAAATGTAATTGTAATTAAAGTTACTTTAATACACATCTTATTAATTGAGAAATATATGCAAAATATGTTCAGGAATTTTAAATAAACTATGATTACCCCCTACAGTAAAAATGAACTGTTCAGGCTACATAAATGTAGCTAAATAATGAAAAAATTGAATGGCGTCTCTCAGACGCCGCGCGAGCTTCTATGTCTCAAAATGCCACGCGAGCACTGCAGGGTTAAACAATATAGAACAAATTAGGTTTATGGAATCTCAGATCATACTTTTAATTGCTATTAGAAGCTGTGACATTCTTGATCAATGATGTAGATATACACTGATGAGTAAGGTTAAGAGAACTTAATTCTTCAAAATACTTATCATTGCAATTTAAAGAAAAAGTTTATAAAATTCATATCAAGCATCGCGCCCAAATATTTTAATTTAAGCCACCTATATTATATGTACACACAGATGATGCCAATTTTGGTATATCTGAAAATTCACAGCTATTTTTTCAGTAATTTAAACTGGATATTACTTACCTTACATGGACTTATATATGACTCATATATTTTAAATTTAAAACTACAAGTACAAACACAAAAACTAATACACCCAATCAATTGTCTAAAATAACTTCACTTTTCACTTTTCCATGTTGGCCACAGTATTCCTCAAAGTTTTTGTTAAATTTTCCACTGATATGAAATGAAGCTCAAACTTTCAGAAATATTTGATATGCCACATTAAATTGCTGTATACACGGGAAAGAATGCTTTGTGCTACATTACTAATGTTCCTGAAAATCACTGCACATCAGCAAAACAAGAAACATACACAATATCCAATAATCCTGCACTCTCGATTTTTGCCATCGTATTCCTGGTAGCCTGAGATGATGACCCCTGAAAGACAAAAAAAAAAAAAAAAAAAACCAGAAAACCTCATTATTGCAGTAATAAAGTAACAAGGTTAATGAAACTAATGCTTTTGTATGTAAAACAACACACTTTTTCCATTATAACGTGCTACATTAATCTAGAGAATTTAACTATACATGAATATGTATTAAGGCACATTTCAGGTTGTCATATTAATTGTCGGTATTTAGCTACATGCTAAATCTTACTTACCAATAGGTCTTTGTGAAAATTCAATTTTATTCAAGTTATTCATCCTTTAAATCTCCATACAAGATTGTGGATACGTCAAAACAAAAATATTTACAAAATTTAAGTACAAAATTTAAATACAGAAATTACAAAAAAACATGTATAAGAGTAAATGCCAAAATATAATAATATAACTTTCCTTTCCAAATACTCTTGAATAGAATAAAAACATGCTTCACTTAAAAATTTATGTAGTTTCAATTTAAAAATCTTTTGGTGGTCAATCTGTTTTAAATAAAGAGGTAACTTATTGCACAGTTGGGTACCACTATAAGTGAAGGAATGCTTGTATAACGTGGTATTATGATTAATTGCTAGAAGGTTAGAACTGTTTCTTGTATCATGCTGGTGTGTCACTGCATATAATAATAATAATAATAATAATAATAATAATAATAATAATAATAATAATAATAATAATAATAATAATAATAATAATAATAATAATAATAATAATAATAATAATAATAATAATAATAATAATAATAATAATAATAATAATAATAATAATAATAATAATAATAATAATAATAATAATAATAATAATAATAATAATAATAATAATAATAATAATAATAATAATAATAATAATAATAATAATAATAATAATAATAATAATAATAATAATAATAATAATAATAATAATAATAATAATAATAATAATAATAATAATAATAATAATAATAATAATAATAATAATAATAATAATAATAATAATAATAATAATAATAATAATAATAATAATAATAATAATAATAATAATAATAATAATAATAATAATAATAATAATAATAATAATAATAATAATAATAATAATAATAATAATAATAATAATAATAATAATAATAATAATAATAATAATAATAATAATAATAATAATAATAATAATAATAATAATAATAATAATAATAATAATAATAATAATAATAATAATAATAATAATAATAATAATAATAATAATAATAATAATAATAATAATAATAATAATAATAATAATAATAATAATAATAATAATAATAATAATAATAATAATAATAATAATAATAATAATAATAATAATAATAATAATAATAATAATAATAATAATAATAATAATAATAATAATAATAATAATAATAATAATAATAATAATAATAATAATAATAATAATAATAATAATAATAATAATAATAATAATAATAATAATAATAATAATAATAATAATAATAATAATAATAATAATAATAATAATAATAATAATAATAATAATAATAATAATAATAATAATAATAATAATAATAATAATAATAATAATAATAATAATAATAATAATAATAATAATAATAATAATAATAATAATAATAATAATAATAATAATAATAATAATAATAATAATAATAGTAATAATAATAATAATAGTAATAATAGTAATAGTAATAGTAATAGTAATAATAATAGTAATAGTAATAGTAATAGTAATAGTAATAGTAATAGTAATAGTAATAGTAATAGTAATAGTAATAATAATAGTAATAGTAATAATAATAATAATAATAATAATAATAATAATAATAATAATAATAATAATAATAATAATAATAATAATAATAATAATAATAATAATAATAATAATAATAATAATAATAATAATAATAATAATAATAATAATAATAATAATAATAATAATAATAATAATAATAATAATAATAATAATAATAATAATAATAATAATAATAATAATAATAATAATAATAATAATAATAATAATAATAATAATAATAATAATAATAATAATAATAATAATAATAATAATAATAATAATAATAATAATAATAATAATAATAATAATAATAATAATAATAATAATAATAATAATAATAATAATAATAATAATAATAATAATAATAATAATAATAATAATAATAATAATAATAATAATAATAATTATAATAATAATAATAATAATAATAATAATAATAATAATAATAATAATAATAATAATAATAATAATAATAATAATAATAATAATAATAATAATAATAATAATAATAATAATAATAATAATAATAATAATAATAATAATAATAATAATAATAATAATAATAATAATAATAATAATAATAATAATAATAATAATAATAATAATAATAATAATAATAATAATAATAATAATAATAATAATAATAATAATAATAATAATAATAATAATAATAATAATAATAATAATAATAATAATAATAATAATAATAATAATAATAATAATAATAATAATAATAATAATAATAATAATAATAATAATAATAATAATAATAATAATAATAATAATAATAATAATAATAATAATAATAATAATAATAATAATAATAATAATAATAATAATAATAATAATAATAATAATAATAATAATAATAATAATAATAATAATAATAATAATAATAATAATAATAATAATAATAATAATAATAATAATAATAATACTTTATTATCACCTTATGTTTTACAAGCATTTTTGAAAACAGGCAAGTCGTCAATTATATACAGTTAAAGTTGCTGGATATTTTGATATATGTATACAGATATTAGAAGAAACTAAAACTTAGGTGATGTTATTCTAAATGTATAATGTCTTGTACACCTATTGTTAAAACAATATAGTAGAAATATAAATAAGCATAGCTTAGGAGATCTAAAGGCTAGACTTGAAACAGATGATTGGAGCCCTATATATGCAACAAATGATATCAATGTTATGTATGAATCATTCATAAATAGATTGAAATACCACATGGATATAGTAATGCCAATGAAACTGCGAAAGCTAGGGGAACATAAAAAGAACTGGGTAACAAAGGGTATTTTGAAATCTGGGACAAGGTTAAGATTTTTGAATTCTTTGAGGAAAAGGGGTACTGATCCGGGCTTAGAACAATACTTTAAGAAATATAAAGAGATATATAATAACGTTTTAATACAAGCAAAAAAGCAGTATAATAGTGAATTTATCAATAATGCTGAGAATAAACAAAAAGCCATGTGGAGTATAACTAAAAAGCATTTAAAGCAAAGTAATGGGATTAAGAACATATCTATTAGATTACCAAATGGTTCACTGCCTGAAGATCCTCAAGTAATAGCCAACGTATTTCAAACTTACTATAGCGAGATGGTGGAGAGATTAGTTGGGAATCAGCCTTGTAATTTAAATATTGAGCACATAAACTCAGTTGGAATGTGTATGTTTCTAACACCGGTGACAGAGGCAGAAATTAATACAACACTGAAATCTCTAAAAAATAAACCAAGTGAAGGACATGATCAGGTACCTATAACAGTGTTCAAATACTGCAGTAGTGTTTTGGATAAAGTACTAAGTTATTTAATTAATAAATCTTTTGAAGCCGGACAATTTCCAGATGTACTTAAAATTGCCAAAGTAAAACCAGTTTTCAAAAAAGGTGATAGAGAAAAAGTCGAAAACTACAGGCCTATATCGGTTTTACCAGCCTTATCCAAAATTGTAGAAAAAGCTATGCTAGTAAGATTTAGTTCGTTTTTGGAGAAGCATAATGTAGTTAACCCTACACAAAATGAGTTCTGTAAAGGAAAATCCACAACATCAGCAATTTTTGAGTTTACAGATCATATATTGGAGCCTATTGACAATGATAATAACTGTACAGGCTTACTAATAGATCTAACCAAGGCATTTGACATGATTCATCATGAAATTCTGTTACAAAAGCTGTACTATTATGGGATAAGGGGAATAGTATGGGATTGGTTCCAATCATATTTAAAAAATCGGAAACAAATGGTGGAAATCACAAATGTCGATGAGCGGAATGTCGTACGTAATCACTATTCAAAAATGAAAAAAATTAAATATGGAGTTCCCCAGGGATCCATACTAGGACCCGTCCTCTTTTTAATATTCATAAACGACTTCCCAAATTATTTAAATCCAACTCGAGTAACTATGTTTGCTGACAACACAAATGTTATAATAAAGGGAAATGAAAATGCAAAACACATAACCAGTAAAATTGAAACTTGGTTTGCTGAAAACAAATTGATTATTAATACAAACAAATCTTCAGCAATATCATTTCGTCACAAACAAAATAAAAATGTTGGCAAACCTGACATCAAGTTGTATGGTGCATGTGTTTCTTATAAGACAGAAGCAAATTTTCTGGGAGTATGGATAGATCAGCATTTAGACTGGGAAGCACACATAAAATATCTAGTAATAAAGTTAAATAAATTCTACTTCTCATTAAGAGTAATAAAAAATGAGTTGTATGCAAGTGACATGAGAACCTTATATTTTGCATATGCAGAAAGTCTAATGAGGTATAACATAATGGCATTATGTTTTGGGGTGATAGTAAAGACAGTCACTTGGTTTTTAAAGTACAAAAAAGGATTGTTAGATGCCTAATGTCAGGAAAAAAATATGACTCCTGCAGGAACTTCTTTAAGGAATTGAAAATCTTGACTCTGCCCAGTCTGTATATATACTGTTTGCTATGTTATACAAAACAAAACCTTGAAAATTTCACCACAAATAATCAAATACATCATCATAACACCAGAGGTAAAACAGACTTAAGAACAATAACACATAGAACTACACTTTATTCCAAAGGAGTTAGATATTCAGCAGTCACTCTGTATAATAAACTACCGGCCAATCTGAAAAACATAAAATCCATGAGGTGTTTCAAACTATCGTTGAAAGAAATTTTATTAAGTGATTCATATTATGATATAAGTGAATTTCTAGATACACTGTAGCTGGCCATATAATTGTATATATTTGTGATGCATTTTAAATGCTGTGTAGTCGTAGAGCCATGCAACTATATATATTTATGAGTTCATGCTTAGATCTTATTAATTACACTTGATGCAACTTATTTTTTATTTTTATACTTATATTATTTGTATTGTTCTAAATATTTGTATTGACGTATCCAATGTAATTGTATTGACTTAACGGATGAATAAAACTGCTACTACTACTACTACTACTAATACACTGTCTAGGTTTTAGTCATAAGTATTGTAAAATAAGAAACTAGCACTCAAACAATAAATTCTGAAGTTGTAGTCTAAGTTTAGAAATTCATCAAGTGAATAAAAAACATTATTAATTAAATATGATTTCAAGAAAAATTTGAATTTTGTTAAGTTACTAGACACTTTAACTTCTGCTGGGAGTTTGTTATATAGCTTGGCTCCCATGTAACTAGGCAACTTGTCACACAGGTGGAGTCTATACATCATAGTAGCGAAATTATTCTTGTTTCTTGTGTTGTGGTTATGAATATCCGAATTTGTTTGCAATGGGATGTATTTTATCATATATAAAATTGTTTTGTAGATGTACAGGCTTGCCAGCGTCATTGTTTTTTGCTGACGAAAGGCTTCCCTATATGATTCTTTAGTTTTTAAATTAGATATATATCTAATTGCTCTTTTCTGTAAAGTAAAAATTTTGTGTAAATTTAATTTCGAAGTATTGCCCCAGATTTCCAGACCATATGAGATGTGTGACTGAATGAGGGAGAAATAAATCATTCTAATAGTTGCTTCTGGGACATAGTTCTTTAGACACTTTAAAATAAATAAATTTTTACTTAGTTTTAATGCTAATTGGTCAACATGGGGTGTAAAAGATAATTTTTTGTCCAGTGTGACCCCAAGTAGTTGTACATTATCAACACTATTTATCAAGTTGTTGTCAATATTTAATTGTATAGGCGCATTCAGTGTCTTCGAGCCAAATGTTATGAGTTCACATTTTGATGCATTTATACTTAAGTTTTATGTAGAAAAGTACTGCAATAGTTTTGTAGTTGTTATATATAGGGTTTCTTCTAGCATTTTGCTTTATGTATTGCTGGCTATGACAGTGGTGTCGTCTGCATATTGTATTAATTTTGTATTGTTATGTACATATTCAGCTATATCGTGTATATATAAAATAAATAAAAGAGGACCAAGGATTGATCCCTGTGCGACCCCATATGTCAGTTCCGCTGTAGTTGATATAACATCGCCATTAATGGAATTCAAAACTACATATTGTTTCCTATGTGTCATATAGGATTCTATTAATTTGTATCCCAGACCTCTAATTCCCAAAAGCTGCAGTTTGTTCATTAGTATACTTTTATCAACACAGTCGAAAGCTTTAGTAAGATCTAATAAGATTGCTGTTGCATATCTACCTGCATTGATGTTTTTTATAATTTCTTGAATGCATTCAATGACTGCACAGACTGTTGATCTATTTTTTACAAAACCATTTTGGTGTATGACTGAATTTATTTAAAAAGCCCATGAATCTTTTATAGATTAATTGTTCAAGGATTTTTGAGATGGCAGGTAAGATAGATATTGGGCGGTAATTATTTAGTTCTCTTTTGTCTCCTTTTTTAAAGATTGATACTACCTTGGCGATTTTTAATTTGTCTGGGAAGATTCCAATTTCTAGACAAGAGTTTATTATATCAGCAAGGGGATTTACAATTTCCTGACTACATGTTTTCAGTAATGACATATGAATACCATCTACACCAAAGCTGTTCTTTGCTTTTAAATGTTTTATTATACTACGGATTTCATTTGCACAGGTTGGGTAGAGGTAAATACTTGACTGATTTTTCGATCTGGTTTTATCACTCACATTGTTTGGTTTCGAGTTATTGCAGTTGGTTTTATTGAGGTTATATATATATATATTTTTTTTTTCAACTCGTTCTTCCTGCTGCCCATACGTCCTCGCAGGTCTTTCAAATTTTTACAATTTCACAAATCGATGAAAATTATATTCAGAACTTAATTTGGCTTGACCTCCATGCCGTTAAAGCTTTAATTCAAATATTTACTGGTTAGCCAACGTAGTGTCTTATTCATATCGTACATTGAGCTCAAATAAGGTCGATAATAGGCCAATAATATCACAGAAATTACTTCATAAGTAGTAAACTAATACAATAGCTATTAAATTTTGAACTACGCAGAAGTTATTTTATATATTAGTATGCAACACGGCAGCCAAAATAATTATATTGGCGGCTTTGAATCCGGCGCATGCAGCGCTCAAAAAGTACCTTTAGACCCCGGATGTTTCGCGAACCTTAATGCGGCTTCTGTATTCCTATCTGAGTTATGGATTAATACTTCACAACTAATACCACAACCACCATCACCACAGACCACCACCAACAACTATTACTTCTAAATGGTAGTGTTTTTTGGTGCTGATTAGTACAGAACATATACTCATTAGTTTTGATGTTAAGTAGCTGATTTTGATTTATATGCCTTAAAGAAAAACAATAGCAGGAATTCCTAGGCGAGTTTGCAGCAACGGAGCTTAAAATATCGACTGATATATTGAAATTGCCTAGGCAGATATCACTGCTATTTTATCTTAGATCAAGTCATCGTGGATCATTTTGACGTGTGTAGAAAATAGGTTAAGTTGCCTAGTTCATAAGTATAGTACTGACATCTTAATTATGTGCATTTGTAGTGAAAAGCTGTGCTGTGATTCCGTATGGTTAATGCTTACTAAAGCATAAGAAATTTACGTTAGCTATTTGAGGTAACTGCATATTAATCCTGAGTTAATAAGGAGTAATCGAGGATCATAGGTACACTTCATTTTGGTTGCGTTTTGCTGTCTCACTGCTACATTCCGATTATATAAAAACATTTTTCTGCTACTGTTTGTGGCTTAGGATCCTCGCTAATTTTGCCATACTTGTTCATTACATGTCCACTTAGTAATTGTGCAATATGCGCATTATAGGTAATGAAAATTCCGTTAATCATACGGAACTAAGTAAATTTTTCGCTGACCACGATCGGAAATAGTACCGAATTACTACCGCAGATCGCACTTAGTGTATTGATGTTTCCAATCTCGGAAGACAGGCAAACTTTTAGTGAACTTCGGAATTATACAAGCAGGAGAGTGTATAATTAGGTGATCAGCGTAATGAAGGGCAAATGGCATGAATGAAAAACTGAAGCATATATAAAAAACGATCTAACCTAACTTTTCATGGATCATTAACCTAAGCTTACATAAAAATAGTAAACTAGATTTTGTATTTTTGTTCAGTCATTTGTAGGGTCCTCAGTAGGTGCAAAGCTCAGGGCCATTGAACACATCACATCCAGTAACCAGGGCTGTATTCCTAACAAAAAAAGTGGGGGGATGCACACCTAAAATTTTTCCAGATGCTGGAGAACCGATCAGAATTCTGCACGTGTAGATTCATCTTCCTGATTTGGTTGTCCTCAGCATGCGGACGACTTTTTATCCGTTCTTTTTATGTTATCCTCTGGGTTCCACATATGTACTGGAGGTCCGTTAATAGTCAAACATTGTTTGAATGTATTTTGAATGCACATATTTTGTATTTTTTTCAGTATTTTGAATGTTAAATTAAGAAAGGTAATGAATTAAAAAAAGTATAAATATTATTAGCAAGGTGACTGCGTCCCCCTCCGAAAAATAGTGGGAGGATGGCGAATATCCGGTTCCCCCTCCACTATGGCCCTGCCAGTAACAGACCTACCACTAGTACACTTGCCCCCCCTTTTTTTCTTATATTATGTATAATATATGAACATTTGTAAACTATCACCATTCAAGCATTTATATCAGAACATACATCACAATAGATTAATAATCTAAATTATCAAATCACTTTCACATACAATCTGCTCCAGGTATTGAAGTTTTACCTGTTGAAAGGGATATTAAAGTATGCTGCATATTATATGGGGAGTAAGTACATAAAAATGACTAAAGCTTTCATGAAGACCTTTTGTTGTATAGGATAACCTAATAGTTTTGAGTAGCATGGAGGGATATTGTAAATTTTTATTGCAGAATAGTAACATCCTTTCTGGAACAGTTTTAAGCTGTTTGCTGGTCTATGCCGATTACCTGCATTCATTGTACTGTGGTCATGCACATCTAGGTTTGTTCTGAAGTTATTATAATTATTTGTAAGACAGTAATAATAAGTGCCTATATGAAGTTCAGGACCAACCACTACAAATAATACATATGGTTCTCTTTTGTAATATTAAAACATTCCTGCTGGGTGCTGAATTACCCCAAATTATAACAGTGAGTAAAAATATGCAAAATGTGCTGGTATTAAGTGATTTTGGTTAAACACAATTTTTTTTTTTGAGTTTTTAGTGGAGCCATTCCACAAAAATGGTAAAATTTTAATCTAATTTTTCAATATGTTAAGTAGGGGCATCTAACTCTTCTTACTCTGAGATACATTATTCAGTAGTAAAATGTTTAGAATTGTTCGTGAAACATGCCCTCAAATTAGGTACGTAAGTGAAGCTGATGTGTAATAAATGCGACTCATCTATAATTTAATAAAAGAAAGACTGTTTTTATTATATAAGTAGAAGCCAAAACTTTGCTGTCAATATATATCTTAATATTAAGTTAATTGATGGAAATTAATTGTTGCTCCATAATAGCTGTATATAGGCTAAGGTTTGGATAGATAGTCAACCTGAAAAATTCAATGCCATGGCCAGGACTTGAACCATGGATCTCCTGGTTTCCATCCGGTCACTTGTAACCTTCGAGCTACCATGGCCAACATGATATTAAATTCTCCAATTGACTTGTATGTTTTCCCGGTAAACCGCTAGGGGTCCTTATATTCGAGATACATACCGTTTGCAGCGACTTACTGTTATAAGTACTTGATTCCAGGGCTTCATTATTAAACCATTATTATTAAGTTAATTGATGGAAATTAATCGTTCCTCCATACTAGCTTCGACTAGGCTAAGATATTGGATAGATAGAATGAATGAATGTGTAGTGTTTAATGCCCACTTTTACTACATACGGCACCGCAGGCGATGACACTGATGATATATGAGATGAAGATGGAGCACCGGTGGAATGAGATGGCGGGGGAAACTGGAGATCCCGGAGAAAACCTGCCCCAGCGCTGTGTTGTCCTCCACAAATCTCACTTTGCGGTCGGCTGGGATCGAACCCGGGCCGCCTTGGTGAGAGCCAAGCAGTCTAACCACTGAGCCACGGCACGGCCTTAGGATAGATAGAGTTGTAATATGTACCTTAATCTTTATATGCTGTGATAACTTATTATTTAATCATTTAACTCCCATATGTTTCCTATTAGAGCTAACTTGTACTTCCCTTCAAAGTAAAAACGTTCATAAAATTGAAATAGAATGATGTAAATAAGCATTTTTTCAAAACTCGATAGATGCAAAATTTTACAAAATTGAGTTATATATAGTATCGGCATAATTTTCACCTTCTGCATCATTCTGTTTAATCAGATTTTGCAACATTCGATTCATGTCCTTTGTAGCAGGTAGGGCATATTAGCAGTTTTTTCAAAACTTGATAGATGCACTTGCTCAGTTAAAGGAAAAGACAATAGATGCAATTTTATGATTTTATGGTCCAGCATGCAGCAACCTCAATTCTAGGAAGCGCATGTTGGCATTGACTGCCATCTCACTATCGTGATTCTTAGAATTTTCAATCATATCTGCAAGCTTTGTACACTGCTGCAGTGTTGACAATAACGGTGAACTCAGGTTGTTTGCTTGAATTTCACATTCATTTCTGAAAGCTTTGTTATATTTACATGGCATTTTTATTCTTAGTTGAGACACTGCACTGTACTATGCTCAATGGACAGGAGCTCAGATTGTGAAACTGTGCCAGTCGTAGAAAGCGCAGGATGCAGGAATTGCGAAAACAAGGAAAAGAAATCAAAATGCAAGTCAAGGAAAGCTCCAGCAATTTCATGTTCACATGATGTTGAATGCACTCCACGAACTCCTAAAATTAAAAGACATAAGCACTGTGATGTAGCTGATTTGACTTAAAATGGTATAAGTGAATTTCACCATCACCTTTCCATGCTAAATAAAATAGATCAAGATAAATTCCTTATGAAATATATGCGTATTACATCTCCTAATTGCAGAGTGATGAAGAAAGAAGCTCCAAATATGAAGCAGACTGTTAGCATTAAATACAGTGAGAACTAATGATGGCCAAGTATTGTCAGTATGTACTGCAAGCTTCCAAGGAATCCCAGGGGTGTCAAGATAGATTATCTCTCTTGACTAGAAAGTTTCACTTATCTGGGAATGCACCAAAGAAAACCAGAGGAAGTGACAGAACAGGAATATTACAAAAGGGCATTTCTGCTGCTATAAATCAAGACGTTAAGAATTACAGATATAGAGAAAGCCACTATGTAAGAGCAAAATCAAGGAGAGGATATTTACCTCCATAACTTAATATCCGAAAAATGTGGAACAACTTTTGCAAAGAAAGAGGATTAAGAAATGTAGCAGTCTGCCTATAGTCAAAATATAAATACACAAAAGTGAATCAAGAAGATATTGACACATTGCTTCACTCACACTGTTGATTCACAGGACATGTTTCAAGAGCTTTTGCTCTTATCAGCTGGTACTCGATTAGTGTAAATTGTAGTGGTTTCCTCTTTCTCCATATCGTCAATAGATGGCGTGATGTACTTGTGAAAGATGTCCGGTGGTGGTTTTAAAGATTTTTTTCTCTTTTTCTCCTATAGGTTCTAGGGTGGTGGTTTCTTTTATTTTCTTAGCTTTGTTGAGTCTGTTAACTGTTTTATCTACTAAATTTGGGTTGAAACTGTTGGATATAGCTACTTTTTTTATGTGTAGGTATTCTTCTTGATAATCTTCTCTGTTTAGTGGAAAGTTGATCATCCGAAATATTAAACTGTTGAAAATGGCATGTTGGTGTTTTGGGTTGAAATAGGTGACCTAATGTTCTGATTGTATCTCCCATTTCTGTACCTCTTACTTCCTTGCCCTTCTCAATCATTTCTCTTTTGATTTTGTCAGCAAATTTCCCCACCTTCCTTAATCTGTCCTCTCTTTTCAACCTAAGCATTTTTATTGTTACTACGTAAGCCCCTTTATTATACCAGTTCTTATCCCATATTAATTTCCTCCAGTTTTCAATTTCTTTACACTCCACTACATAATATTCTGAGCTTATTTTCTTTCCACATAGAATGTACTCCTTTGGTGAACTCCCTCTCAATATGGCTCCTGTCCTTAACCAAGCTAAACCCTCCCTCTCATATCTATCACATAGGTCTATATATGTTTCCCTTCCCCATTGTCTTATTTTTCAGGTATACATTTAGTGATTTCTTACTTATCAGATTTCCCCACGTCACTTGTCTGTCAATGACCTCTATCCTATTCTTAATAATTGTCCAAAAACCTTTTACATTTCTTTCTCATGCCAGATATCCCCATCCCTATTTTGACCAGTGTTCTCTCTAGCTCTTTTGTTGTTGTTGTTGTTGTTGTAATTGTACGTCCTCCAATGTTAAGTCATATCGGACGATGAATGGGATGGGTGAAATGATGCCCAAATGAGCGCAGGGTCCATAGAGCTTAGTTACCCAACATTCGTCTTTCAGGATAAGGGAAAACCCTGGAAAAAACCTTATCCAGGTAACTCACCCTGACCGAGATTCGAACTCGGGACCTCTTGAACGTGAGGCAGATTCGCTACCACCACGCTACCGAGGCGGGTCTCTCTAGCTCTGCCCACCAGCTGTCCTTACATGTTTAATTCTTTTGCTGTTCTAGACAGATCTTTAATATATTATCATCATCCTTTTTATACAACTATACCAATATTTTAAACATCTTTCTATAATTACCCCACTCCTGCAAGGTCTTCCAAGTTCCACTCTAGCTACACCATTTGGCGTTGACTTATTCAAACCTAGTATCTCTTTACAGAACTGTTCATATTTGTGTTCAACATGATTTCTTATCTCATTAGCCCCACAACTCCACACCATATGTAATTTTTCATTCTACTAGTGCTTCATAGATTCTTTCATGCCACTTTACTGGCACATCTGGTAATTTATATTTACAGCTCCTTACCCCAGACATCTCTATCTTCCCTTTCACTCTTATCTTTCTCCCATGTGCTCCCCAGCCTCCATTATAGCACAATCTCATCCCTAAATAGTCAAATTCCTTTACCACCTCCACTTTTTCATCGTTTAGATACCACTTTTCATCTTTTCTGAACTTATCAGCCTTCTTAAACACTACACTGCTTATATTGATTGTTATCCCCCATTCTTTACAGTAGCTGCTAATTTCATTTATTGCTCTCTGTAATCTTATAAGGTATGGCTGTATAAAGTACCCAGAACAAAGACGACATTTCCTCGTATACATGGTTGGAAACTGAATCTGCTAAAGGCTGCAACCAGGTTGCCTCAGCTTTGCACCACTTCTTGTTGGAACTGGAAGAAAGGATGTCCAGCAACACTCCTACCATTCGTTTAACTTCAGACTCTTGCTCTAGTCAGAACAAGAATAGTGTGATATCTTCATGCTTATTGCTTTCCTGGAGAGGAGTAAAAAAGTTTCCCGTATTTCACATATCTACCCAATATGCCTCCTGATAGAGTGAGCAAAGAAAAGAAAGGATGTTCAAAATCTAGCTAAATCTTTTGAAATTCCAGGAACTGCAAAAGAATGTTATGAAGATGTACTAGAAGATACTAATAAAGGTTAAAGCTTACTTATTTGTATTGTTTAAATTTCTTTGTATTCAATATGTTATGTCAATAAAACAAAATATTATATTTAGTTTCTAAGTTTATACCTAATCAAATAATTGTTATAAACATTAACATATTGGTTGTATAATACATTATGTATTATGAAAAGGTGAAAATAAATAAATAATAATAAATACATAAATAAAAAGTAACAAAAACAATCAATGACAAAAATAACAAAACTTCAAGTGTTAATTTCTCGCTCATGCAGAAAAGTTAATCAGCATCTATCGGTTTTTGAAAAAATTCTACATATTCAAATCTCAAATTTGCACTAGTTAAATTACAGTATTTGTTTCTTTTCACATTCAATGAACCAGTTTCAGGAAGGAGAACTGAATGATTAATATAGTTGCTGTGCTAACCAATTAGAATTGCCAGTAAATAGAAAAATTGTTTTTCTCAGAAATATATTTTGTGCATCTATCGAGTTTCGAAAAAATGCTCCTCAGATGACATATTGATTGCAGTTGATGCTTTGTATAGCAATTCCATATCTTCCGTATTTATTAAGTTATTTAAACGAAACAAAAACTGCTTTAAAACCTATTAAAGGCAGTATACATCTACAGTAACAAAAAAGTGGAGACCACAGTAATAAATCGTTCAAATTTCACTTCTTTGTTTTATAGCAAAATCCATTCTTTGTGCCTTGAATCATTTTGTTTTGTGTGTATACGAATGAATGTATGTATGTATAGCTACACAAGCGACTTCTCTGGTTCAAGGTTTTAGCTTTTAGTTTATGCTATACCAAGCGATAATCATGAGTATATGTTGCGTTACACACACACACACACACACACACACACACACACACACACACTGGAAAGAAAACTCCCTGTCAGCATCTGTTATTACAGTGTTTCTCAACCAAGGTTTCTGGTAGCCTTATGCAGCTGTTTTCGCTCAGTATTTTAGTTATTTATACTCTCTCTGTATTCAGAGTGATTTCTTATAGCTATCAAGAGCTAAATGAATGACACATTTGAAATTGTTAAATTTCAATGTTAACCATGGCTTATTCCCGTAATGTAGCAAATAAATTAGCTTGCGTATGATGTATACAGGCTTCTGATATTACTGTAGAAAATCTGGAAGATTTGTTGTGCGATTATGAAGATGTTTGGGATATAGGTAGCAGTGCCATGTACTGGTCTACAGATGGCATGTTAGCTATTCCATTGTTTGGGGGAACTGGCGGGTCAAATATGGGTGATGTGGATCAGCTATTACTAGCTATCCCTCTTATCGAAAAACAGTTAAATGGTAAAAAAAAGTATTTTTATATCACTGGATATAACCATGCACAATTGTTTAGTAATTTTCAGAGCTGTAAATTCATGCAAGACTTTCACCTATCTGTACTTGCGCATATAAATAGCTTGTAACCTAATTGAGTATTATAATACTCAGAGGCCTCTTTATACTGGGTATAAGAAATTCACCACGACATCACCCCTCATACTAGAGAGAAAACACTTTCCTAAAAGCATACCACCCACAACCAAAAAAGTCGCAACCATTTCAAAACTGTCTAGTGTGTTGCGAAAAAGAAGTTCGCAAGGAAACCAATATTAGTTGGTGTGAATCTGCAGATGTGCCCTTGGGTGTTTATTGAGGTTTGGAGGTGTACAATTCAAAAAGAAACCTTTAAGGGTACGTTTACATCCCTTATAGAACTAATTTAAATTATTGTAAAATAGAAAAATTAATATAATTGGCGTTAAATGAGCATTAAATGCATGTATGAGCAGGACGTCTGTACACGTTCATATCGGTTTGGGGCATTTTAACTTGGACATCATATGACGTCCATATCAGTGAAAGGGTAAAGTAGGGTAAAGACAACAAATACGGCCATCCTGATGGTGAGCATAGCTAATGCAGACTGACAACCTAAATTAGAAGGAAAATTTGCTGGATTGGCAGTATATTGTTTTGCTTTTATCAGTGGGGTTTAGCTACACAGATCTTTGTTTAGTTGTGGTCACTACCGTACCCACCTTCTTGTGTATAAAGAGCATTTCTTGCCTATGCTTTGCAGCTTAGGACACAACGGTGGTGTTGGTTAGTCATTTTGATATCTTTGCATTTACAAAACAACTTGAGGGAGCAAGTGGCATCTGTAGGAATCTTGGAAACCTTTTTGGGCTAAATTTAAGAAGAGCATAAAATATAGTTGCACATTTGTTTAAAAATATTAGTTATATAAAACTCTGTATGGAGCTGATTCTTTTCTCATGTGCTAAGGTGATGGAGATTTTGATTTGCTTTCAGATCTTTTTACAAATGCATAATACTGTAATGAACCCCGACAAGAGGTCCAATACTAGGGGTTGGAACTCAAATAGCAAAGCACTATGAGAGGGTAGGAAACATAACTGCCCTAGGCCAAGGAAAGGTAATAAACCTCAAATTAATAAATAAACCATTTTTATTACAATAAAACATAATTATTTGCCACAAATTTCACTTATCTTTTTAAGAATATTGATGAACTCTCCATAACATTCAAGAGAGTAGTTTTGCGAAAATTTTTCACATCTTTAGTCATTCTGTTTATTCCTGTTTATCGTTACACCATTTTTACTACCAAACTGAATATAAAACAACTGTAAAGGCAATTGATTGGCTGTATTTCAAAATTCATTAACTCTTCGCTAGTCGTACGTGTATCTGTGAGATACATGGCCTAAGTTTGTTTCATTATTGTGGCAATAAATAGAGTTAAGGGCTTGCCGAGCCAGGACATCTCCCATCATACCTTTGTTATTGTTTCCTGTAAGTTTCAACCATTTCTTTCTAATGTTAAGTTTGTAAAAGAGGCGAACGTCATCATGTGTGTGCTGTTGTATCTGTCAGATACATCGCGACCACTCACATTACTCATTGTCGTCGCTGTTGGATCCAACCACGTCATTGCTAGAGAATGCTGATGTAAGTGGTTGTGTTGTTACAAGGTAAATTGAGAGTGTCTTTCTTTATTACTGTGAATCGTACACAGGTTTGAAAATGAAAGTATATGATTTGGAAAATCCTGAGGGTTTGGAGGAGGTACATGGCTTTATTTTCGTCGATGATGTGCTGTCGATTGAGGATACTGTGTAGAAACTGATTTCGAATATGAAGACAGCTGAAACACGATCTGTGGACACCGATACAGATCATGTTGATGAAGAAGAAAGTAATAAAGTGCTAGAAAATGATGGAAATTACTATTTTGGCGAGTACAAAAGACACAATATGATCACGAAGATATTGATGATGGTAATAATAATGATAATGATGATGATGATAATAATTAATAATAATAATTAATAATGAACTGCCTGGAGTTGAGGGGAATGCCAAAACTGAATTGGACTGCTGGAAACTTTTGGTCAGTGATGATATTCTGCATCTAATTGTGCAGCACACCAACAGACGCATATGAATATGAATGTAATGTGAATGTGAGAGTGATTGCAGAGACACAAACATAAAAGAAATAAAAGCCTTTATTGCGTTATTTATACCTTGCTAGTGTGCAAAATATTCACGACTTCTGGACAACAGATGTCCTTGGTGTCAATATTTTCAGGATGATGACTGAAGAACATTACCTGCCGGACCCACTACACAGAAATATTGGAGAGCAAGAGAGCTAATGGCTTCATTGCCAAAGCCTAGCATTTGTAAACAACAACAACACATTTTTAGGATGACTATGTCTGAGAAATGCTTCCAATTCAGAATAAGGTGTATTCGTTTTAAAACAATTAAAAACAGATGCTAAAACACAGTTAACGTCATATGTATCCAGCAGATACATTGCGACTAACGCTGTCACGAAAGTTGATACGCCCAGCAGAAGGTTAAGCACTTTCTATTTTTTAAAATATTTTCTCCTAAATTGTTACATCTATCAAACCATTTAACTGCTTCAACAATTTAATTTCTGGATTTATTTCATGGTTAAATAACCAAAAATGATCTGCCATGGCTGATTTATTAATCTGCTTGTACCTAATATTTATAAAATGTTCCTTCATTTTGGTTTCTAAATTACATTTGGTCCTTCCAGTGTAAACCAGGCCATAATCTAAACAATTACATTGATAAATGACAGATTTTTTCTTATATATATCGAGATTTAACTGTATTGGAACACCACAGTGAAGCAAAAAATTAATAATAGATTTTTTCTTATTTATTAGCCAAGGAATTCATACAGCTTTATGGCATTGTCAAAATATTTAGAAAAGTATTACACTGTACTTACAATCTACTTTTATAACTTTTTTACAATATCAAGATAACCACTAACTTACCCAAATTACTGTTTACACTTCGGAGTATTAATACAATGTGTACAATCATATATCACAACTTATTCAGACACTGACACTAATATGGCCTTTTAAGGAGTTTTCAAGATTTTTTCGTGATTAATCTTGAATTCTCGATCACATGAAAACAATAATAAATGAGTGTAGGAATTGCGTGCAACTGATAGATTTACACTTTATCTGAATTATGTTCAAAATATATTCACTGAGTAGAACTGATTTTTCATAAAGAATTTGTCAAGTTCTGCCTTAAACCTATTTACAGAGGGTATGTCTTTTATTTGACTTGGGAAGTTCTTATATAATTTTAAACCCATATATTTGATAGAAGACTCAAACAGCTTAGTTTTATGAAATAGGTGTGTAATTTATATCTATTACAAGTGTTAGGAGTGTGTATTTCAGCATTTGTGACATAATTTGCATATTAGCCTTCATATAAATTAATAATTGTTTCATATATAAATTTGGTAGAGTCAAGATACTGACATTGCTGAAATGATTTCTGCAGCTTTCTGTTATTGGAATATCAGCCATAATTCTTAATGCCTTTTTTGTAGCTTAAGTGTTATCTTACTGTTTGCAGCATTTCCCCACAGTATTAGATGGTATGATAGTAGAGAATGAAAATAAGCAAAGGAACATGTTCTGAGCACCTTAAATGTTACTCGAGTTCTCACCTGATATACAACAAAGCAAGCTTGGCTCAGCTTCACTCCTAACTTTTCAATATGTGTGTCCTGGCTTAAATTTTTGTCTGTCTATAAACCTAAGAATTTAGTTTCATGCTCAAAATTTACCGACTTGAAACCAATTGAGATGCAAGGATTTCGCACTTTTCTACAAGCCTTATGCTGGAAATTGAACACTATTGTTTTCTCTTCATTTACAAGCAACCTATTAACTTTAAACCAGTTTAATATTATTGGAAATTTTATCTTTTTCAGAAAAACTTTAGTAAGTTTTTTGTATTATATCTATTTTGAGGCACAAAATTATACCAAATTCTTTGAAAAACATTTTGAAACTTTTTGTAAGCCCAAGGATATAAGTAAATTTTTTAAAATTGTAATCATCTTTTATTTTTTTAAGGGTAGAAACATAATTTACATGTTTTTAGTTAATTGATGGAAATTAATAATTTCTTCATACTAGCCATATATGGGCTAAGGTTTTGGTTAGAGTCAACCTGAAAAATATAGTGCCGTACGTGGGATTCAAGTACCGTATGGACGATGGTTCTCTGCCGGTGGAGACCATGTGCGCAGTCGTTTAGAATCCAGTTGCTGAGCCTACACTCTCGGTCATGCGCAGTACACTGAAATGGCCAGTATCGTGAAGAGGTTTGACTGGGTAACTTCTAGCGCTTCTGTGCCATCACATTAAGATTTTAAAGTTTTAGAAATTGTGATTATTAGTCGTACTGGTGATTAGCGTTTTGTCTGTGTGTATGTGTGTGTGCATTTATATATTTGCTTATTTAGATTAAAATGCCTCCAATTCAAAGCAAACTTGATGGAAAAACACTTCACAGCCAAACCGCGAAGTTAATAATGTCAGTCTATTCTGAAACGGGAAGCAGTTTCTGGCGATATGCTAATAAAATGCAAGGGAGGGTGAGTGCAGTAACAAAAGTATCTGAGAGGAAATTTCATTAAATAATTAAAGGGGATAAATATGAAGCACTAGGGACGTCCTTTGAAACATCTGAAAAGTACATCGTGTACCAGAAACGATCACTGGCATTGATAACTTTGATAGGTGTGTAATTCGCCAAACAATTTATAATTTGTATATTCAGGAGAAAACTGTACCCACTGTCATAATTTGGGACTCCTGAGACATCAAGATTCCATTAAGTTACAAGGGGGAAGCACTAATTTAAAGACTATCTAATGTGGCGTAGGTTTCAAGTGGAAAAAAACAAGGAACAACAAGGTCTTGTTATAGGAAAGGTATATGAGAAATTGGTGCATGTCATATTTACGTGCCATAAAAAAAGTCGGTTATCTATGAAGATGAAACATATCTTCATACGAGAATCGGCTAACTCACTTCCATGCGCTACAAGCCAGAAAGGCATCACCCCAGATTTTTATTTTTCTGTAAATTAAAACATCTGTGAAAGCAAAGAAGTAAAACAGTAAAGATCTGTTGTTTCTCAGTGGCTAAGATGAGGAAATGCTCATATATCTTAAGGTATGCGTTTTAGTAAAGACAAGTCTGTGAAATATGGCCTTGTTGCATTGTCTTCCATCTAGCGCTAGCAGAAGATGTAAGTGACGTTTGGGCATAGACTCTCTCCAGTGCGCGAAGAAAGTAGATCACCGGCACAGAACTATCGTCGCTACTGTACTTACAATAGTAAGTCGCCACAAGCAGTGTATCTCGAATATGAGAGCCTCTATTGGTTTACCGGGAAAATATATACAAATCAATTGAAGAATTTAATGTCAGGATGGCATGTTGACCATGGTAGTTCAATGGATAAGAGCGACTGGACGGAAACTAGGAGATCCGTGGTTCAAATCCCGGCTATGGCATTGAATTTTTCAGGTTGACTATCTATAATTTACATTTGTTTGATATTTAATTTGTTCAATCTTTTTATGTATAAAATCTTTATTAAAACCATTAATTAGAGCGGTATTAATAATGTGTTTATATTGTCTATTAAATTCCCCTTTATTTAGGGGTATATGTATTACCTGTAAATTGAACTATTAAAAGCAGCAAATTTACAATTTGAAAACAACAACAATAATGTTCAAAGTATAAAATTGAAATAAGTGTAGAGAAAGTGAAGCACAACTTAGCACAAAAGTAAATCGAGAAGATATTGACACACTGCTTCACTCACACTGTTTTTTCACAGGACATGTTTCAAGAGCTTTTGCTCTTATCAGCTGGAACTCAGCTCTTGAAACATGTCCTGTGAAAAAACAGTGTGAGTGAAGCAGTGTGTCAATATCTTCTCGATTCACTTTTGTGCTAACAATAATGTTAATCTTTCCAATGTAACCTTAGTGAGATAGAGTTGGATTTGTTTTTTAAAAAATAAAGATATAAAAACATGTGTATATTTTTTAAAAAATATGGATTATATTGCAGATATCAAAATTGCTAGTCAGGATTTAAATGAAAATGAAAATCATTGATTAAAATGAAATATAACAAAATTTGGATAAAAACTGCTCTAAAAGAAATAATTGTAATAAACAGATTATTAAATTATTAAGTGACAAAGATTTAATTTTTACTAAAGCAGATAAAAGTAGTAGAATTATAATCTTAGATGAATTTGATTATATTAATAGAGTGGAACTTTTACTTCATGGTGAAGATTTTATAAGAATCAATAATGACCCTTTAAAATCTAGTATTTCAAATTTTAATAAAATGCTTAATTTAGTAAAAATTATATCAAATAAAGAAAAACATTGTAAAAGTTAGTAATTCTGTTTTACCTAGAATTTATGCTCTTCCTAAAATTCAAATTCCTGGAAATAAAATAAGACCCCTTTGTAAACTGTATAAATTCACCAATATACAATTTAGCTAAAACAGTATGTTAGTGTTCTCTCTTTACACTCAATGATGTAATATGTATTGCAGGGTCTTCCACATATGGTACACTGTCATCAGTCGGTGGGAATGTGATATCCATTTCTTAGTCATATTTGGTGATGTAGTCCATGGGCTGCTACTCTCATGTATATATGGCACAGTTGGTAGTTCGCTGTTTGTTTTCACTGGGGTGCGGAGGAGTCTTTGGCTTATGTCTTGTTTTCTGTCGTCTTGTCCAGGAATCTGGTGGATTGTGGTATTGGCATCAGGCTGTGGGCTGACATCAGGTTATCTATAAGTAGGCCCGCCTCAGTAGCGTAGATGGTAGCATGTCTGCCTCACGTTCAAGAGCTCCCGAGTTCGAATATCGGTCAGGGTGAGTTACTTGGGTAAGGCTTTTCCAGGGTTTTCCCTTATCATGAAAGACGATTGTTGGGTAACTCTAAGCTCTATGGACCCCGGTCTCATTTGAGCATCATTTCACCCATTGCATACATCGTCCAATATGACTTTAACATTGGAGGACGTAAATTACAAAAAAATAATAATAATAATAATAATAAGTTGGTTGTATCTGCTAATATATGATATGCTATTCTACTTTATGCATATTTTGAGATACAGAGCATTTTTTTCAGATAGGCCGCTTTTACTCCCACCAACCATTCAAAGTTTGAATTTGTTAGATGGTTCCATGTAAGTTGTATTTCTTATGAGACAGTGGGTGCAATCTTTATATTGAAGAGCCTAAAGTCAGTCCTCACTGATAATAGGCTTAATTTCTTTATCTCGAAGGTTGCTTTTACTGCTCTATCTTTGTGTTTGGTGAAGGGCCTGTTACTTGCAGTGTGAGTCATAGATATTTGTAGGTTTTGACTATTTTGAGTTCTTGCTCTCCACAACTGAATATGTTAGTGTTTGCCAGGGGTCCTTTTCTGAATTTCATTATTTTCGTCATGTCCCTGTTAATGATTAGGTCATTCTCCTGGGATCATCTTTACAGTTTGTTGATAGCTTCTTGGAGGGATTCTCTTCTTTCTGGTAGCAAGATCATATCATTAGCATATAGCAACATTCTCACTTCTTCATTTGTATCCTTTGTATTACATCATGTGTAAGTACATTGAACATAGTGGGGCTAAAGGGATCTCCCTATAATACTCCATTTATTGGTTACATAAAAAATTTAGTACTTTTATAAATTTGAGTGTTTAAGTCTTACAAATTCTTTTGACATGGTAAAAATAATCAGCAATGTAGTATTATCTAAAAACGACAAGCTTGTTTCCTTTGATGTAACTGCCTTATTTCCTAGTATTCCTAGAGAAAAGCTTTTGACATTTATTTAAAAAAAAAAATGGTTGAGTTCTATAAATTTGTATGAAGAATTAATAGATTATTTTGTTAAACTTGCTTTTTGAAACTTCTGCACTTGACTTGTTTAAAATGCTGTCATTCAGAAACTAAACAAGCTATTGACCTGTAACTGTGGATACAAGCTAGTCTAGAGTTAAACTATATGATGCTACCCATCAAACTGGCCCAGTGGTGCCATTTCTATGTGGGCCCCGGTACTTATCAGCCAACCCTCATAAAAGGATTGAACAAATTAAATATCAAACAAATGTAAATTATATTTCTACCCTTAAATATAAAAGATAATTGATTAAAAATATTTACTTACCATTCTTGGGCTAATAAAGAGTTACAAATTTTTTAAAGAATTTGGTATAATTTTAGTTCCTCAAAATAAATGTAATATAAAAAATTTGCTAAACTTTTCTAAAAAGGATAAAATTTCTGATAATGAAATCTGGCATTTATCAATTTGTTTAGATTATGGCTGGATTTACTTTGGAAGAACCAAATGTAATTTAGAAACCAGAATGAAGGAACATTTTACAAATAATAGGTATAAACAGTTAAATCTCGAGGTATAAACAGATTGATAAATCAGCCTTGGCAGATCAATTTTGGTCATTTAATCATGAAATAAGTCCAGAAATTAAATTTTTGAAGCAGTTAAATGGTCCAATAGATTTAATGGTTTGGGAGAAAATATTTATTTTAAAAAATAGAGAGTGCATAATGAATTGTGAAATACAGCCAGTCAGTTCTGTCTTTAAGTTTGTTTTATTTTCAGAGTTTGGTAATAAAAATTATCCATCACCTAGCGACTGTAATAATAACAGGAATAAACAAAACAACTGAAGATTAAAACATTTTTTGCAAAACTAGTCTCTTAAATTCTATGGAGAGTTCATCAGTTTTATTAAAAAGATATGTGAAGTTTGTGGCAAATAATTATATTTTACTGTAGTATTGTATTGCTTCATTGTTATTAGCTTTTGTTTTTAAACCATGTTTATTCTGTTTTAAATGGTTAAGTAAGAGCTGTAGGTAGCCTTTGTCCAAATCACCATCTCAGACTTACCTTGTGAGTTCTGATAGACTTTTGTCACTTATATAAGAAATACCAGTCACTGGAGTAACTCTTTCTGTCGACTCTCCTCTTGCAATCTCTCTCTACAGTCTACAGTACTTAATTGAAATGTACACTTGTAAATGTAATGACATTGAGGCAGGACTTGGAGGGCAGTAAGGAAACCTGTTAGTACTATATAGCCTTTATCAAAGTAAAGTAATATGATTGTAACCAAGCAGTTGCAATGCTACTGTTCCAAGGACTCCCGGAGAAAAATAGCTTAACTGATTTCTGAGGTATGTTGTTTCACATCAGTGATTTTATTAGCCTAAGTAATTTTTTTTTTTAGAATTAACCCTTTCACCGAGATGGACATCATATGACGTCCAAGTTAAAATGCCCCAAACCGATATGGACATGTATAGAAGTCCTGTGCATAAATGCATTTAATGCTCATTTAATGCCAATAATTTTAATCTTCCTATTTTACAATAAATTTAAATTAGTTCTATAAGGGATGTAAACGTACCCTTAAAGGTTTCTTTTTGAATTGTACACCTCCAAGCCTGGATAAACACCCAAGGGCACATCTGCAGATTCACACCAACTAATATTGGTTTCCTTGCAAACTTCTTTTTCACAACGCACTACACATTTTCGAAATGGTTACAACTTTTTTGGTTGTGTGTGGTATCCTTTTAGGCAAGTGTTTTCTCTCAAGTATGAGGGCTGATGTCATGGTGAATTTCTTACACCCCAGTATAAAGAGGCCTCTGAGTATTATAATACTCAATTAGGTTACTAGCTCTTTATATGCGCAAGTACAGATAGGATAATGTCTTGCATGAATTTACAGCTCTAAAAATTACTAAACAATTGTGCATGGTTACCTCCAGTGGTATAAAAACACTTTTTTTACCATTTAACTCTTTTTCGTGAAGAGGGATAGCTAGTAATAGCTGATCCACATCACCCATATTTGACCCGCCATTTCCCCAAACAATGGAATAGCTAACATGTCATCTGTAGACCAGTACATGTCACTGCTACCTGTATCCTAAACATCTCCTTCATAATCGCACAACAAATCTTCCAGATTTTCTACAGTAATATCAGAAGCCTGTATACATCATACGCAAGCTAATTTATTTGCTACATTACGGGAATAACCCATGGTTAACATTGAAGTTTAACAATTTCAAATGTGCCATTCATTTAGCTCTTGATAGCTATAAGAAATCACTCTGAATACAGAGAGAGTATAAATAACTAAAATACTGAGCAAAACAGCTGCATAAGGCTGCCAGAAACCTTGGTTGAGAAGCACTGTAATAACAGATGCTGACAGGGAGTTTTCTTTCCAGTGTGTTTGTGTAACGCAACATATACTCATGATTATCGCTTGGTATAGCATAAACTAAAAGCTAAAACCTTGGACCAGAGAAGTCGCTTGCGTAGCTATACATACATACATTCGTTCGCATACACACAAAACAAAATGATTCAAATATTAGGCGTGCTCGGCGCAAAGAATGGCTTTTGCTACAGTGAAACAAAGTAGTGAAATTTCAACGATTTATTAATGTAGTCTCTACTTTATTGTTACTGTAGATGTATACTGCCTTTAATGGGTTTTAAAGCAGTTTTTGTTTCGTTTAAATAACTTAATAAATATGGAATATACAGAATTGTATTTATGATGAATTTTACAGCATTTAACAATTTAAATGTCTTGTTCTGTTTATTGGGTATCCGTTTCCGACCCCTGAAGGGTTTAAATGGCCATCAGCGAAGCGGTTAATATCCTCCAATATAAGTCATATTGGATGATGAATGAAATGATTGAAATGATGCTCAAATAGCCCAGTTATCTGAAATTCATCTTTGAAGATAAGGGCAAACTCAAGAAAAAACTTATCCAGGTAACTCAACCTGACCAAGATTTGAACTCGGGACCTCTCAGATGTGAGGCAAGCATACTACCGTGTTACAGGGATGGGCAACCTAAGTAATCACAGACATATATTTCTGCATGTCAAGAAGGGAAGAAACATCATCCTATGCTTGCAACATGACTTTATTAACTTTCAAGGTGCAGATCTTTGTGTATCCTAACTCTTGTGAGGAATTGGTAGCACAAGTCAAACAGAGTAGAATGCAATCACACGACCATCCCTTCCCCTCTATCTTGCACATTCTGATAGTTCCAATGGAGTAGGTTCTCATAGTTTGTGGTGAATCACATTGCAAAATGTCAATCTCTGAAGAACCTCCTGGGAGGAGAAATATTTTTGCTGCCAAGGAGGGAATAGGATTAGATGTTTGTGCCATAAAGAATTACTTGCAGCAAAGAACAGCATGACAGTTGTCATTATTAACTCCTAGAAATTAAAGATATGTGCATGTCTAAGAATTATTATTAATGACATTTACACATTCCTATACTTTTTTAAAACATCAAATTAGTAATTTAAATTGCAAGTACTAGACCTTTCCTTCTCTTTTTTTTTCTTTGGAATGCACGTAAAGCAGTGTTGTCACTTAGAACAGAGAATTCACAAGTTAGCAAGGCTCACTGAAATGCTTTGTATTAAAATGCTTTTATCATATAGCTCAATGTTTGTGTGTTTGTTACAGACTACATTAATACAGAATGCCAACATTCCTTACACCCAATCGACATGGATACTCAGTGCGCTTCTCACCATTTCAGCCAGAAAGGATTGCATGTGCAACTTCCCAGTGCTTTGGTTTAGCAGGTAAGTTCCATATATTTGGCAACAGAATAAGGGTATAATTTTGTTACAAATGAGTACTTGACAGTATAAAATGATAACTGGGGTTTTCTACTGTCCATGTTCTTTCAATGTGCATCTTTTAACGATACAGTTTAACATTAACATCAGTGTATAGTTTACAATAATATATTACTCACTTGCTACAGAAGTGTCATAACTTTGAATTTGTTATTTTTGAGGAGACTTTTTAAAAATGTTACCATTTTGATGAACACAATGATGATTCATCTGACCTTCAGAAATGAGTTTTGCATAATTAAATTATGTTACTCCAACAAAATATGCTCTTCAGTGATTTATTCCATACCAATAATCAAATGTGACAGATTTCGAGCAGTGACATTTCTGATATCTATATTAATGTTGTGTGCATACATGTTCGTGTGTGTGTGTGGGTGTGGGTGTGGGTGTGGGGGTGGGGGTGGGTGGGGGTGGGGGTGCGCGCGTGTGTGTGACTAAAGATTGAAAAGTTATATTAATATCAAACTTTGTATTTAAGTAAAATCCCCCCATTTCCCTTTCTGTGGAGAACTTTATATTATTTTATATTTTTTCAAAAGTGGCTCAAACAATTGTGATTAGAATAATGAATCTTTAAAAAGTTTACATGACTAATAAAATGCACATTATGAGTTTCTGAATAAAATAATAAATAAACAAGTCCATAGTATCCTATTTGGGTGAAGGCCTCCTACCACATCTGGTAGGGTTAGCTCAACGTATTTTGTTCTCACAGGGTGAGCTAGTCTCTGTAAGTTAAATTCCTTTTGTGTCTGTGCCTACTTTCACTTTATCCTGATATTATGACCCCACACACTTTTTGTTCCACCTTTTTTCACTGCATATTGATCACTATGTTTTTATCCTATCCCACATTTTCTTGCAACCATCTCTGCCGTAGTCATCCTCTGTTCCTTTTTCTTCTTCTTGGGCTCACACCATTGCTGCATAGGCCCACATATACAGCTGCACTCTGGCCACATCACTTCTCCAGCTCTATTTGGCCTCTTCACCGTTGTGGTCGCATCCTCTGTTCCACTCCTCCATCTCAGCTGTTTGTTCATCATCCTATCCCTGAGGCTAACACCCAGTATTCTTTCAGTTTTCTTTGACTCACTTGTATCATCTGGATAGAGTCTGCAAAATTCTCTTCATTTGGAATTACAGTAAAATGCTGTGATTACACTCCCAACTATAAGACTATCCCATTTATTACACTGTATCTGTAAAGTCCCTGAATGCTCCATATCATTGCTGCTTCCAAACTATGTTTTTAGTGTTGTTCTTTTTAAACAAAAAAGAATAAAAATTTGTATTCTGTGTTTATATATAATTTATGAAATGTGTAATGTTTTAAACGTAACATGTGAAAATAATTAATGCAACTGTACTCAGCTGTTATTGCAGCTCAGTGTTTTACTTTGAAATCCCTTGAGGTCCACTAAATCAGGCATTTAATGATACCTTTTTGTGAAAGAAATTTAAATTTTCAAAAGGCTCCCTTTTAGTGCATTTCATTAGCCTTTCTTTGAATTTTCTGAGTATGCAGCAAGTTGAAGTTCATGCACAAAATGGCAGTGTTTCTTTGTAAGTGGGACATAGCAAATTCCACCGAAATAAAAAAAAGTTGCATAATCCTTAGGAATTCCCTTATCAGTCTATGAACAATATTAAAAAATAGGGGCACCATTACCAGTATGAGAAATTCTCACTGAATGGATTTAGCAGTCTTGGCTGCTCTAATACCATTAAGTGGTCCAATCATACGAGGGAAAGCATGAGAAATTGCAGCCAAATGAACATAGACTTTCCTGCTTCCAATGGTTGACTTAGTAGATTCAAGCAAAGACATGGAACAATGTATCAGCAAATAATTGGTGAATCTGAATCAGTTAGTGACAGTGATGTGAATGAAAATGCTACAATTCATAGTACAAATACAGGACAGTCAACAATTGAATTTTTTTCATAAGAAACAATTTCTTGTTGTTCATTTTTAAATGTACTGCACCCAAATCTTAAGAAATAAAATTAATTATGTTGCATTTCCAATTCAGGGATGACAAAATTGCTACCTTATACCTAATAAATATATCCTATGTGTAATGTTGTCCCTATTATTGTGCGTTTATGCCATAATCCCTTGAAGGTTATAGTTATGGAGTTTACTGTAATTTTTATAAATGGTAAATCATAAGAGATAGAAAGAGGCCTAATATACAAAATAATGTATATTTACTGAATATACCCAATTTATTTTGAATAGCTTTTTTGTTTTATAAGGTATTTCTGAAATACTTTTATATGTTTGAATTTTTCAATGTTGCTACCATTTGATTGTTTCTTGTAAAGTCATGGAAAGAGTATGGAATCTCAAGTCCAGAATATAGTAACTTGTCTTTAGACATTTCACTATCACTTAAGCCCCCTGTATCCCAATTAGTAAAAAAATAATTTGATAGTTATAGGAAATGTAATTCTTGTGCCTTTTGTGATATTATATCTAGATAGATATAAACTCCATAGATATTAGATGTAATAGTTGATGCCACTTTTAGGAAATGTGAGGTTATTCTATGATCAAAATATTTGCCTTGTTATACATATATTTAGTTGTATTTCAGATTGAGCATCATGATAAACAGCTAGTACATACTGAACAGATTGAGTAATTTATTTTCAGTAAGATAAAGCATATAGTATTGTATATGTTATTTTTCTCAGGTGGAGGTACACTATTTATCCTAGACGTAATTTCTGAAAATGAGATCAGAGAAGTGACCACCACACATTGGTCAGATGGCCTGTTTGATGTGGTATGGAGTGAAATTAATCCAGATATAGTTGTAAGTGCAAGTGGAGATGGAGGACTGCAGCTCTGGAATATTGCTTCTCCACAGGTAGTTGCTACACGCAAGCATCTTTATCATATAATATGTGACTAGAATCAAAGTATATCATGAGTGTCTTAATACATGCTGCAGTGTCATCAGTTTAAAATGTTGTGATGCGATCATGGATTGGTTGCTAGTGCTATCTGAGTTGCTGCTGGAGCTCTGCACTGCTTTAGTTTGAGATCACTGATGGTTAAAATCAGTTTAAATGATGTGGAAACAAATTAGTATTTATCATATGTAATGCACAGATCAGTTTATTGGTGTTCTGTCCTTGTTTTTCTTCATTGCTAGCATCAAATGCTACCAATGCATTGAAGAAATATATTCTTGATGTTAAATCAAATGCAGCCCCTCTTCTTAATTGCATCAGATGCACAGAACATCAACAAATATTATATGGATTCTCTTTAGAGGAAACTTTCTAAAGTACTCAGGTATCTTGCACATTGCTGAAGTGGATGAATGATGCATTTACATTTCTTTCACAGTAGTAGAATTGAGAAGCTGATGGGCTGCACAATTGATATTTAAGCTGCAATATTGTGTGTAATGGTAAGCATAAAAAATATGCATCAATGCAAATGAATGGATGCTTACCTTTGTTAACTGAAGGAACTACAATCATCATTCATTGCATGTATTACTGCATTTGCTCTGAGTGTACCACTTTCCTTTAGGTTTATTCACAACTTATGAGATTCCTTAAACATTATACACCTCCACACAACCTCCACATCAACCCCCACACAACATTCAATGTGAAAAACAGGTGCATTATTGTTTTTGAACTGATTTCATAAGAAAAATGTAGACTGGATATCTTGCACAATGGACAGTATATGCCAGGGGAAGACAGCTAGTGGCAGTGTGACGTCAGCTCTTAACACCAAATATGTTCCTGAATGAAAGGCAGGTTAGCGTGTGACGTCACTGTGCTGATTTCTGCACAACAGGAAACATATCGGGTATTAATAATATGTAAAACTTACATCTGGGGTGTTGTAATATTAATGTTGACTGCTTTAAGGAGAGGCATCGGTGAAATTCATAAAAAATGACAAACTACATTTTCCGTTTTTTGCCTTAAAATTATGTTTAAACATTGTAGTTTCAGAATTTGCCATCAGTTACGCCCTACCACCATTTAAAGAGCCGCTATGTCATTATTTAAATGCCCATGTGTGGGTGGGCATGGCCATTTATACTGCCTTTGCTAGCGTGTTGCAAAAAGATTGATGGAATTCTCACATTTAAACTACACGGTTGCATTCCACACACTGTGGTAATGTGCAGAGACATCTTTTGGATGTTTGTGAAAGCTACTGGACACTTTTGCTTCTGGTTTTATATATTTGTTTCTACTTTTGAAAGTAAAATTCCACATGTAGTGTTTGTGATTGTGAAATATGGTTTACATACAAGTGACAGCCATGGATAGCAGCTTATATTAAGATAAGTATTGTTTAGAACAGGAATAAAGCCTGATTTAACATTATATTGCTTTCTTGATGCAGCAGTATATACTTATACACTACCCAGCATTTTGAAACTTTTTTCTTGTGGCAGGGTGATGTGACGTGTTATCCTAACTAATTTTGGGTCCTTTGCATCTGATAAATGTGGAAACTTGAAATATACTGAAAAAAGAGGCTGCTTCTGTCCAAGGCATTAACAAACTGCTTTATGATTCCCAGTTTGATGTGTAGCAGTGGCAATATAACTTTTTGTGGTTCAACTAAGGCAGCATTTATAACACTTTTTATCCCCGGTGTCAGCACTTGTCTCTTGGGCCAGGTAGGTGTAGACCAGTGCTTGTCCCTAGCTCTGATATCCATGACAAGGGAATTTAGTATAGCCTGCTTGTAGTTCTAATAGAATACTACACACCTTCAAGTCACTACACACATCCCACCTGTGCTCATGACATGTGATTTTGTCCAAAACAGTTTGCATTGTGAGATAATTTTCCTTCAGTGAAATGGAATGTCCCACAGGTATCGAAGCTAGAATGTTTCCATTATGAAGTAGTACAGCTTTCAAGCTTCTTTTAGAAGAATCCACAAACAGTCTTCAATCTTCAGATTGGTAATCATTCTCCAGCTGTTGTTCAGTCCTGGAATACACAACAGTGGGTCAGATCATCTTCCTTCTTGAAATACTTCCTGAACTCCTTACCTCTATGTCTGAACCAAGAAAAGTTAGTTCCAGGGGAAGGAATATTGTTTTCTTTCAGTTGTGAACTTAGTAGCTCACTGTTTTCCTTTGTGAGGATGAGGTCTCATATCAGATTACTTAACTCCGACTGGTTAAATAATTCTGGAATTGCTGTTTCTGTTGTTGGTGAAAAATTCATATCAACTTGCTCTACAGCAGAATCTGAGGAAGCTCCAGAATTGGGTAGATGCTAGAAGGTGAAGCTATTGGAATTTCTAGTCCACGAGGAATGGGTCTCATTGCTGAATTAAATATGGATACCAATGCTATCCTTGTTTATCTTACAAAATCCAGTGACATTACATATGCAAAAATAGCAGTCAACACAATGGTCCTGAGGTTCATGCCAAACCATCCCTCTGCCGAATGGAAGGGCCTTACCTTTGCCTCCACTGTCGTAGGTTTTCAAGGCATTTTTGAAAATTGGGTGGGGAGCCCATACCTTGTCATGGTCTCCTAATTTTACTGTAAAAGGTGCATAATGTAAACGTTTCACCAATGTAGTTATTGGCTACCTCTACCCATCATTACGTAGTATCCACATAGGTAACAGAATGAGTCTGGCTTATTCACACATCTTCTAATTCCTGACACACTTGCCATTTTCACACAGAACAAAATATAAACAACAGGTCAGACGTTCACCACACTCACAATATAACTTAATGTCTCTGGACTAGGCAGCACTAAGAATTTTGCCACTACCACAAACTACAAAAATGCAACTCTGCATTTCAACAGTCTATTTCATTGGTAATATCTGATATCGAAGAGTTAAATGGAATGGTTTTGGATTGATAAGCATGCACAAGAATAACAAAGCAAAGCACAGCTACACTAAGAAATGTGTAGTGTTAAATGCCTGCTTTTACATCTAGCACTGCAGGCAGTGACAGATGATACATAAAATTGAGATGGAGTACTGGTGGAATGAGATGGCAGGGGAAACTGGAGATCATGGAGAAAACCCACACCAGCACCATGTTGCCCACCACAAGTCTCACCCCCCCCCCCCCCCTAGGGTATCGGATTGGCGCTCCCAGGGTCCCGAGCCAAATCTCTCAATTGGATTCCTCCGCAAGGTGAGAGGGTTCTTTCAAACACCCAAAACCATGGTCCACTTGTGTTTGACCCCATTTATTTCTTTATTATTTTCTTTTTCATCCCTGAAAATAGTCTGACAGATAAACTAGCGCAGGTTGGCGGAGTGGAAAGCTCAGGGGGTGACTGGGTAATGTGTAATTCCCAGCTCCTGGTTATCATGTAGGACTTTGTATCTGCTGAAGGTCAGTCCTGGGGAGGGGCCATTGTATGAGCTGTTACACTCCTGAAGGTGATTGGGTCCCTCTGTCTTAGCACTGGGAGGTGTGACCCTGAGGTGAGCAAGGTCCAGGCCAGGACTCTTACCTAAGCCAGGGTGGTGCCCAGGATGTGAGCACACCATTGGAGATGTTTGCAATGGTGGAGGACATTGTTGCTATGGGAATTGATAAAATCAACAAAAATGTTAAGAAAAATGGAAAGGAAGTAGCTGAGTCTTGTGGTCCTCGCTATTTGATTGTTACGAGAACTGAGGAAGGTCGAAAATTTACTACATGAACCCGCTTATTGTCCAGAAGGGTTTAGATAATATTGCTGGTCCTGTTTAGTCAAAGCTGTTTCAACGATGCAAGCTGTTACAATTTTGAAAGCTAATATGCTTGTGAGCTATCCAGCGTGCATTAAATTGCATAAGACTCTGAACTCCTCGCATGGTGTTGTCAACATCAGTGTACTGGACGGAATGTTCAATGAGAAGATTCAGGAAAACTTGGCGGAACAAACTGTGACCAGGGTATATCGAGTCCACCGCAAAGAACCAGGTGAACTGGTGACCACTCGTACCCTGTTTCTTACCTTTGATTGGGTAGATCTCCCACAAAGGATTAAGGCAGGGTACAAAGCTATTGAAGTGAGATAGTATATACCTAATCCACTGAGGTGTCATAAATGCCAGTGCTTTGGCCACATGAGTGCTTCTTGTAATGGAGTTTGCTACTTGTGTTAACTGTAGTGGTAATCATTCATCTAACTCCAGAGAAGGCCCCCGATATAGGAGGAAAAGGCAAAATGAAAATGAAATGTGTAGTGTTTAACGCCCCCTTTTACTACATACGGCACCGCAGGCGGTAGGAAAAGGCAATCCAGGAGATTCGGGTAAGAGAGAGGTTGTCTTTCTTGGAAACCCGGAAGCTGTTGCATCTTTGTCAGCCTTCTGTCCCTAGGACCATTACTTATAGTGCAGTTCAGCTAAGCCGGTACCTAAATGTGAAATCGCAACACAAACTAGTGACTTAAATGTGGCATTAATTGCAGAAGGAACAATTACATAAGATCACAGCCAAAGCAACAGACACCAGCACTAACAACAGTGAGCGCGCCTACAAAGTCCAGTCCTAAGAAGGATTCAGCCATGTCACTGCCGAAACCATCTACTTCAAGAACCTTTTTTTTTTTTCCTTCTTTTTTTCTGTTTGGCCTTGTATTTCCTTTTGTCTTTTTGTTTTTTATTGTGTAAATGTATTTTTTGAGCATTCATTTACACTTGTATTAAGTTTTAGAACCATTTATATCTGGCTTTTGCCATGAATGATTTTTTAAAGGGTGCTGATAACCGCTGCAGTTGGGCGCCCTTATACGCATATCATCATCACTTCAAGAACGACATGTGAACCGGTAATATTTAATGTATCGCCAAGGAAATTCAAGACCTCATATGACAGAACTGATTTCCTTAGGGAAAGTAGTAAGACCAGTAAACAGAAAACCAGCCAGCAAAAAAAGTTAGTGACCATCTCCGTCAACATCTGAGGAATCATCTGGAGAGGACTCCGATCGGCGACTTTCATCTTCATTGATCGGCGACTTTCATCTTCGTTGATCGCAGTCTCCGATCGGTTTGAGCCTCTGGACCCAAAATTAATAGCTGGAAAGCAGTCCTCTTCCAGAGAGGATATGGAACAGGAAGAGTCTGCTCTCACTGCCAGAATCATGAGAAAAAGACAGAATAAATCTGGTGTAAATGCTAGCGCAACACCAAAGAAAAGGAACAGATTGGTTAGACTATCTTTGGGCAGGTAGTTTATAAACAAATGTTTTTTTTCCTCAAGCTGTTCTTTCATTTTTTAAAGGAAACGGTTTTTTAATGCCTTTGGGCATTTTATTGCTTATTACTTATAGTTTTTTTATTGTTTTATTTTAATTGTGCATGTTTATTTGACATTTGATTTTGATTTTTCCAATTTATAGTTTAGTTTATCTCTGGCTATTGTCATGATGTAGATTTTTAATGGGCGCTGATGACCCACTGTTGAGCGCCCTTATATACACATCATCATCATCATCATCATCACAAGTGTCACTTTGCGGTTGCTCGGGATCGAATCCAGGCCATCTTGGTGAGAACCGAGCAGGCTAACCATTCAGCCATGGCGCGGCCCAGCTACACTAACAACAGCCGATTCGCTGCTATTGCAAAGCAGTATAGAGCCACGGTGATGGATTTTAAGACAGTAAATCATGATTAGTGTGAAAATTGGATGTAATACAGAAAAACCAGTGACATTTCTGAAATCAGGAGACCTTATTTAGTCACAATCACTTATCAGATGCATTGTCGCAAAAATCATGCTGGGTAGTGTTTTCTGGATACACTGTT
This sequence comes from Mantis religiosa, assembly GCA_030765055.1. Classification (NCBI taxonomy): domain Eukaryota; kingdom Metazoa; phylum Arthropoda; class Insecta; order Mantodea; family Mantidae; genus Mantis; species Mantis religiosa. The sequence goes on along the minus strand of CM060948.1, from coordinate 282,597,212 downwards.
CTTTTATGTGAAGTGTGACAGGTTTCGGCTGTGTACAAGTGTTCATGGAGCATAAACTGCATGTAACAACTGTTTGTAAAATTCCTACAAGATTTCCATATGCAAATAGGCGTCTAATGGTGTTTAAAAGATTATGGGACTTAGTCTGACTTATAGACACAGTACACCATGCCCTAATTTTTCTATTGTTAAAGAGGTTGCTGATGAATCATTTTATTTATTTATTTATTTGTGTACTAAGCTATTACAACTGTTGAGCTGATCACCAGTATTTGGCCCAGGCCATTAATTGGTGAGCAGCCCATTGATGATGAATCATATATAAAGTGTTGTTTTACCAGTTACCAGGTGTTTTGGGAGTTCACATACCATGTCAGATGGAACTAAACATCATTCATAAAATACAGCAACACATCCAGCAATCCACTCACAATTATTTGAAGTAGCTATGTGGATTTACCTAATCTTCCTCCCTTAGTTTTTGCACATGTGTCATATTGTATATTGAGTATTGAGTTTCCAATTGTATATTGAGTAAAATAGATAAGACCTATGTGAAACCTTCACCCATTGTGATAATTTACCTCTTGACTTCTTAGGACTAAATATCCACAACCACAGCAGGTATGTGAATAAAAAAGGACTGAATTCTTGTTTGCATTTACAGCTGACTTTATAGTACCCTCTTTTTCATCAAATCCTGTATGCTCCTCTTTGCTGGTATAGAAATATCAGGAAGCATGTTTGCAAAAATGGTCCATATTTTCTTAAATGAACTGGCATGCATCAATAATTGCAATTATTTGTTGAATAGAATATATTTTACGGAGCTATTTATTTCACAATCTGAACCAGGCGCCAGAGCTTTCACACTGACAGTGATAAAATTTACATGTTGCAACAGCTTTGCAACAGTGAGCAGTAATGAGGCAATATTAGTCTTCACAAGTACTGGTCTTTTATGTGCCATCCTCATATATGGTCTAGATGTAAGAAAGTGGGCAGTTTTTGATGCTAAGGTAATTAGTGCTCTGAGCAAGTTGAAGTTTTAATGCAGAACAGGATTTTATCCCTTGAAAAACTGGAACAGCACTGAATGATATATTAGGCTCCTATTTTCCCTCTTCATCTTAAGCAGTATTGTAGTAGTTTTGTTAATTTCTCATATTATTTTGTTAGAGATAAAATATGTGCTAGGTGCTGTTAAAAGAATTAAAGATCATGTTTTTAATTTTTCAGCTTCCTCCACAGACATTCCGGGAACATAGAAAAGAAGTGTACTCAGTTGACTGGAGTCAAACCAGACAAGAACAGTTGGTGTTGTCAGCATCCTGGGATTGTAGTGTGAAATTAGTATGTAAAGTTTTTAATAGCAAGTACTCAAAGACTATAGAAAAATAAAAAGTAGTGAACAGACTTAATGGAAGTCTCTTGTAAATAGATAATTGTTAATATAACTTCAGTGGAACTAGTACTCAATGCTCCATATATTGCTAGTGTTTACCTAGAATGCATTTCATTAGGACCTTCCTAGCATCAACTAATGTTGACTTAAGTTAACTCCATGGAGACAATAGAGGCATCCTGTTGGTACCTTGATGTACTTGAAGTTTGGTTTCTCTTCAAAGGAGTTCAACAAATCAACATTCAATCAACATTAGCTGACAATATTAGGAAGGTCCTAAGGAAACGCATGCTAGTTAAACACTAGCAATATATGGAGCATTGAGTACTAGTTTGACTCAAAATTATATTAATTTTATGCTTCTTTGTATCATAGTCCTTACTCATAGAAATATATCTGTTAACTTACATTGGCTGTTTTCAAAGTATATTGGAGCAATATGTTTTTTAAGGTCAGTTTTATTTTCATTATTTTGTAAATAAATCTCAGATTTAATCTTGCAGTAAATATAAGGTAGTTGAGCCAAATTTATATTTCTAGGTTAAGCCACTTTACAAAATTAGTAATAAACATACCATTTATTCAGAAAATGACACCAGATCCTTGCATGGAGCTGCATCCAATACTTCAAGAAAAGCTATCAAAGATAGAAACACATTGTGCACATCACTAGGTATATGGGTGTTTACAGTTTTTTACAAGCACTGTACACTCAAAATGAGCACCTCTTGTTGCACAGAAACATCGAGGTGGTACTACTTACTAAGTGGTCCCTGTTCGTTGCTTTGACAGCTGCAGCAATTTGATTTCTCAGATTTTGAAGAGAAGTTGCCATAGGTGTTACAAACACTTTGTCTTTTATGTATCCTCACAGATAAAAATTGCAGGGATCTGTTGATCTGGAGACCAAAACCAATGAACAAGACCTTGTTGTTACTAAAATTAGCCAAGTGAGTCAACCTTGTATATACTTTTCTCCACTTACAAGTATTTTGATGAAGACTAGTTTCTGGGGACCTCTCCCCTATCGTCAGTTCTGTGGTTGACTGATGATGCATCCGGTGTCTGTATCTGGCTTGGTGTCGTGCTGCCATCTAATGTCCTGGTAAGTTTGATGACGTCATCTACCGCGGGAATTTCAAAATTCATCAAGAGGTCCTGTTTCTTCGTAATAAAAATGTTTTCCCAAAGCTGTAGTTCCAGAGGTTTCTTTGCCTGTTTGATCGGTTCTATTTCTTGTTTTATGTTGTGATTCTCAGACCAAAAGTGATGTGCTACAGCCGACTTGTCCATTTGTTTGAATTTAATATTTCTGAAGTGTTCTTTCATTCTTGTTCCTAGATTCCTTTTGGTCTTACCAATGTATATCTTGTCACAATCCTGGCAACTCATTTGGTAAATGCCTGATAATTGAGTTTTTGGTGTGCTATTTTTTAGAGGGTGGTTTAGTAAGTTGCGGATGTTGTGTTTGTTCTGAGGTGCTAATTTTATGTTGAAGCTCTTAAATATCTTTTGAAATTTTTTGAAGTATTTTGGATAAAATGTAAATTTACCATATCTGGTGTTTGGGTTTTCTAGTTTTTTAAATGTAGTAATGTCTCTTAAGTTTTTTTTTTTTTCTTTTCTTTTTTGTGTCTGTAGATCAGTTTTTTGATGAAATTTGTGTTATAGCACATTATTGCTTACATCTATCTCTTTGTGATACATTATTTTGCCATTTTTCACTCTATATTATCCTGATACAGTCTTTACTTTTCATAGGCTTTTCCAGATACATGAAGTGTTTAAGTTAATTGATGAAAATTAATCATTTCTTCTCACTAGCGTATCAGGCTAAGGATAGTCAACCTGAAAAATTCAATGCTATGCCTGGGATTTGAACCATGGAACTCCTGGTGTCCATCCAGTCGCTCTTACCCATTGAGCTACCATGGTCAACGTGCCATCCTGACATTAAATTCTCCAATTGACTCGTATATTTTCCCAGTAAACCACTAGGAGCTCTCGTATTCGAGATACACTGTTTGTGGCAACTTACTACTGTAAGTACTTGAATTCCAGGCTTCATCATTAAACTCTTATTATTTAAGTTAATTGATGGCAATCAATCATTTCTTCTCATTAACCGTATTGTCGTGACCTGACCATCGATGGACACAGATTAAGATGCAACATGGCCAGATCGGATCTCAGGGGCTATTAGCTTAGTGGTAGGCATGCTCAGGAGAGGTTGAGATTTCTCTATAAAGGTTAGGTTGCACTAAAATACTGAAACTAGAATTAACTAAAAAAAAAACAATTTTACTATTACTAGAATATTACAAAGATGGCCATAGGCCTTTACCTTGAGAGAACGGAAGAAGTGCTCAAGCCAAAGAGAACAATCTTCACACACGCATACTGGAGGGAGAAGTCACACGTGACGTCACAATTACTATGTTAACACACCAGTCACTAGAGAGTGCACTAAACAACATAGTCACTAATGTGACAGTATATAGGCTAAGGTTTTAGATAGTCAACTTGAAAAATTCAAATCTATGGCCGGGATTTGAACCACAAATCTCCTGGTTTCCGTCCAGTCACTCTTACCCATTGTTGCTTCATCATTCATTCTTTCCAACATACCCTCATCCTCTTCAACCAGGGTCATAAAATCTCACTAAGTGCTAGCCCTTTTTCAGGATCATTAGGCTGCAGTTTGTACAGGAATAACTTCATTCACTTCTGCACAATCTCCTATACTGTTGCTGGGCATCTGACTGTTGACTGGTTCTCTGCACTGATTTTTTAGGGCTCCATTTAAAGATTTCATAGACGCTGATAGTTGTTGCTTCATTTACATTTGGCCTTTCTGTGTGTCCTTTCCCTTGATCACAAATACATCCTGTGTTACAAAAATGTTGGTACACCTTCAGATTGATGACACAGGAGGTGCAGGATATTTAAATTGTCTAAATGTCCAGCAAATCGTCACAACATTTGAACAAATTTAAGTATACACCTGCTACAATCAGTTGGTAAGCAGTCATTTTCTCTAGAAACAATGTGCACATCTCTCACCAGAGGGTAAATGAAAATCAGATTTACATCACAAAACTTCAAGCTCCCCTCCTACAAATTTTGGTATGATTATTTATGGTAAGTATTGTTATAATACAGCCTTGTGAAGTCATCCAAATTTGTAGATAACGTGTGTGGGCATGCATGTGCATGCTTGCATGTTTGGGTATGCATGGGTGTGTGCGTGCCTGCTCATACTTTTTTGCTTCCTCTAGCATGTAGATATGAGTTAGAGAAGATATTGTATTCCATCCAAACATTCAATACCGAGATTTCACTGAAAATATATGTTTTCAGGTCCCTTGAATCTGAAAAAAGTGCTTTTAAAGAAAAAGGTCCATGTGTATATGCGTGTGCAGCGGTGCATGTGAACAGCATAACTCAAAAATAACGTTTGGTTAAATATGAACTTGGTATTTAATATAATTTTAAGTCAAACTGTAGCCTCTGTAGTCATCTTCATTTTAACTGAGTTGTATGACTGGAAACTAGGAGATGAACAAAACTCAATATACAAAAAATTTATATTTTGTTAAAGCACACAATTTATCTCAAATGACTTTAGAGAAGATATTCCTCAATAGTTCTGAAAATTTTACTCATACTTTCCCAAATTATAAGTCGTATTCACTTTTTACTTTTTATCTCTTGGCCATGTAAATAGAGTTTCAAAGCTATCATTTAGGGACCAAATTGTGAAAGATTATTATTTAGGCTTACTCTAGTCCTTATTCCTGTTAAATCTTTAAAGAAATATGCAATAGCTAAAAGAATAGGTGTTTGTAGGAAGAGTTGGTAGAAGTGTACAACAATATGTGCAGCACATTTTTATGTTTAAATCTGGTTACCTTTGGCTCATCTACCTTAATTTGAACCAACCTACATTAATACTAATTCAAATATAAGCAAATGCTATTGGTAAGATTCTTAATTTTTACCTGTTAAAATTATAAGATGTTACAAGCTTGATATTTTTTTCAGTGGGATCCAAACTCTCCTAAGTCACTGTCAACATTTCTTGGACATACACAGTTAGTGTATAATGCAATGTGGTCACCCCATGTTCCTTCCTGTTTTGCATCAGTGTCAGGTTAGTTTCAATTACCATATTTACTCAAAAATAAGACTCCCTTTTTTAAACACAATTATAGTTGAAAAATTGGGAGAGTCATACAAATGGGGGTATCTTGAAAATGAAAATAGGACATGTATTACTGAACTATTAATTTAGTACTTATGTTTTATGTTTGAGGATCCATGCCATTTGACATCAAGGGCATGTCTTTGTTCATGTTCACAGGATATTTGATTGTTAGAGTCAACATGAAAAATTCAATGCCATGGCTGGGATTTGGACCACGAAACTCCTGGTTTCCATCCAGTCGCTCTAACCCATTAAGGTACTATGGTTTAGAGCAACTGGACGGAAACCAGGAGATTTGTGGTTCAAATCCTGGCCATGGCATTGAATTTTTCATGTTGGCTCTATCCATCAAAAACCTTAGCCTATATATGGCTAGTGTGGAGAAATGATTATTTCCATCAGTTAACTAAAATTCACAGGGTATATTTTTATTTCTTTATTGCAATTCAATATGGTGCTATACATGATTGAATCCAGTAAAATTTGGCAATTATATACTTACATAGCATTAAAACTAATAAATTTGAATACATTAATGTCTCATTAATTTAAAAATTCCTCTAATGTATAAAATACATCTTTAGTTAAATACATTTTTAAAGCAGTTTTGAATTTTTTATAGCTTTTCATATTTTTCAACTTCAGCTGGCAGCTTGTATAGATTTACACCAGTATAACTTGGCAGCTTTTCAACAGTGATAGCAAAGTTACCTTTATCTGGAAACTTATATGAATGACTTACAAATTTATAATTTGAAACCGTTACCATTATTTTATCAATGAAAATGCACAGTATTGTTTTCTACATACCTGGAATACAATTGTTTACTCAGAGTCACTACTGCTTTCATCGTCATCATCATGCTCATTATCATTGCCGTTAATGTCAGTCTCTCCTTCAAAGTGTCATCAGAATGCTCCTATATGAGGTTCTTTTCTGTTCCATCCAATGCGCAGGAGATGCCAGGCTTCTTAAAACTTTTGATCATCATTTTCGGAGTAATTTTCTTCCAGGCATTGACAATCCAATATCAAAGAAGCTCTAATGAAGGTTTCTGAATGTTTCTATTCTTCGTAAAGTGTGATCTCCACCTGCTATCCATTAAGTGTAAAGTTTAACGTATTCCTTAAACAGTTTATGAATGCTGGTGTCCAAGGGTTGCAGCAGAGAAATGGAACCTACCAGGATAACTTAACATTTATATCCATTTCCTTGATTCATTTCTTCACGGAATCTTCAAGATGACCATGGAAGTTGTCTAAAATGAACCAGTGAATATTTATTTCTTAACACCAAAGTTATATAATTGGATTACATATGTAAAATGTTTCTTTATAATTATAACATTTAAGTATTACACAGCTCCATTTGAGTGCTAAACTGCCAATGGAGGAGAATAGACGTGCAGTAGAGTTGCTCCCGCAGAAGTGAGGAAAAAGGATATAAGTGATATGACAACCGCAAAGCAGACAGGAGAAGTTACTAGAAATATTGGTTTGGCAATGAGATTTAAACAAGAATGGAGAAAGTCTGACAGCATAGAGTTAGAAATTAAGACTAAAGAGCTAGAGAAGGTGAAAACGAAGATGAAAAAGATGGAAGAAAAAATGGAAAGTATGGAAGACTTCATGAGAAGATGCACCTTAATAATTTCTGGTATAGAAGAGCGAAAAGGAATCGGAGCATTTCAGTAGATACAGGATTATTAATGCAGAAATTAGGGATGAATATGAGAACCTTCAAACTGCGTGATGCATTTAGAATTAGGAAATTGGAAGGCAAAAGAAATATATTGGTGAAATTCAGTAATATGGATTTGGTAGTAGAAGTATTAAAACAAGCAAACAAGCTAAGAGGAATTCCTTTCTTGGAAATGTTGAAAACAGTGTTATGATAAATTAAATTTAAAGGGAGTCGATTAATGACACTTAACAACACTTATTTGTAACTAACTGTATCAATAAGGATTTATCTTATGAGCAAAGAGAACAGAGGAGGAGGCCAATTGAAGAAAGAAGTAAGGCCAAGAAACAAGGATTTATGAACATTTATACGAAAAGGCAAACTGTGAATTGATGGGTGAGTGGTGGAGCTGAGAAGCGGCATCCACAACATCCAAGACATGGAACACAAACTATGATGCAGCAGACCCAAACAAGCTGAGTTCAGTATCCGGTGTGAATGTTCAGGAAACATTTGGAGTAAATGCAATGTGCATTGACGAAGGGGAAGTGATAAACAGTGCAAATTGAAGAGAAGAAAGGGAAATATCAGAAATGGTGGTTGGCGGAGCGAAGAACAAAATAATAAAAACTAAAATTGTATTACGGCATGTACAAAGTGAAACAAGTGTGGTATTACAAGGGATAAGGGAAAAGCAGAGCGAAACAATGGTGGGGATGCAAGGTACTAGCAAAAAGTAGAGTGAAAAAAGTGTGGGGATACAAATAAAGGAAAAGTAGAGTGAAACAAATGTGGGGACAAGGATTAGAAAAGGAGTTAGAATTAGGCAGGGAATATTGAGATGTATGAGCATTCAGCAAGGCAAGAATATGGTTATTATGGGTAAATTGTAGAAAGGAAAGAATAGAATGGGACCGTCTGAGGTAGAGGAAAAGATGATCAAATGTGATAGGGCTCTACAAATTGCAGAAAGGGAAGAGAGATTACCTACACGGTACTGCCATAAGTTCTGTCAGTACTTTCAATGCATATATCTACTAAATAAAACAGTGCATATATATATATATATATTTTTTTTTTTAAAGAACACAGATAATGCTACAAATTGATTCAACTCTTATTCAAAGTGATCATGTGCAGCAACACAGTGACAAAGACGTTCAGGCCATTCATCAATAGCTGCACGAATCGTGTCCAGTGGAATTTTTTTCACAGCCGACTTGATTTTTTTAACATCTCAATATTAAGGTGCCGTTTTTGACATGCTTGAGGTTCTGCCATAGAGAATAATCCATTGGATTGAGGTCTGGACTTCCATTAGGCCAGTCAGCAGCTGCGATGAACCTTGAAACATTGGCTGCCAACCACTGTTGCGTGGTCTTAGCTTTGTGTGCAGGAACACTGCCCTGCTGAAAAATCCACGACTTCTCTTTAAACAGCCTCAAATTTATATGTGGTATCACCTTTTCCAACATCGCCTGGTAGAGAGCTGTGGTAGTCCTTACTGCAACTTTGCAAAAATGCACCTCAGAAGCTCACCGCCAGGAAACTGCCCACCATACCATGACAGAAGCGGGCTGATGTCCTCGCTCCACACATGGAACTTTGTCGTTTACTTCCTTGGAGGACCGTACATACAATAATTTTGCTTGTTAAACGACTCTTCCATGGTGAACATTGTTTCATCTGTGAAAAGGACATTGTGAAACTGACTCTCCCCATACATCATCAACAAAGCCTGGGATCGAACCCGGCATATCTCCTCTAATTTTTTGATTAGTAAATGCTGTGTGTACCTTTTATGTGCGCGAACATGTAAATCATCCTTCAAATTCGTGACATAGTTCGTAGAGAAATATTCATATCACAAGACAAAATTCTTTGTTTACGCAAAGGCTTGCATCGAATCCTTGCACGAACAGCATTCACAACTTCTTTTGTCCATACACACCTAGGACGGCCCGATCTGACACGATCAGCAGTTTGACCCGTTTGTTTAAACCGTGGTTTCAGCATCGAAAAAATTTCCTGAGCTTGCTTTCCACAACGAAATAATGCCAATACAGCAATACAGTTGTCATACACTCCCCAAATCATCTTTCTCTTGTGCCGGTACACTGCCATCTGGTTAATCTTACTCTGTATTTGACATATCCTAGTACTTGATTGGTCTGTACGAGGATGATAATGTATATGTGAAATAGTCTTTATAATTTCAAATTTCTTTAATTTTAAGAGATGCATTACATCTTTCCCCATTATG